>JAHZNI010002804.1:0-14058 GCA_027744415.1 Seira ritae
AAAAAAATATTATAACTTGATTGCAGGATATATAGGATCGCGATCGCGTCATTTGCTCAAGGAAAGAATGAATATCAACATAATCATCTCACTTTCTTTTTTCGGGTGATCTAAGAAAGTAGACGAGACAAGTAGGATTCATTATTCTGGCGACTGACTGCGAGCTAGAAAAAATAAACTTGTGAAAAAAATACTTTTTTTATTCAGGTTTAGGTCTTGCTCTAAGGCTTCAGGGGGAAAATTGAAGAGATTGGAAATTGGATGAGATGAATATTAAATTCAAAGGGGAAAATAATATAGAAAATCAGAGACGCTTTATTCCTCCTCTTCCCAGAATAGATTTTTAATGAGGAAACCCATTTTTCGCGACTTGTTAAGAAAAGCTCAAATGATGAAATACTATTTCACGGAGGAAATGGAGCTAGTTGGTTAAGAGCGTATTTGGAGGAGAGATAATATTACGGAAAATTGCCTCAGACATGCTTAGCTTGGCTTGGCTTGGTTTGGAAAGTGTCAACTTTCTCCGAAGAACTTTTGTGGAGGATGCGGTTGCTCGAACTACAACCGCATTCCATCTCAAATTTGGGAAAGGGAATGTGACTTAGTAATTACATTTTTTTAGTTTCGGGGTAGCCAGAATATGAAATAAAGTGGGTTATGTAATATTCTAGATGAAAAAATATCCCTCGTTTGGGACGAGAGACAACAGGAGGGCTGAAGTGCAAATATGGGAAAAGTAATTTCCTCTCTTCCCCAGTGCATTACTTGCTACATTTGAGTTCTTCCTTCCAGGGATGCTGGCGTGGCGTGTCAATCACTTTGTGTCACAACCACAACTCAACTGCAATAGCAGTACATGCATACATAGACTGCAGTACCTTCGACGAATGGAAGATTCCCCCAGGAAAATTTCATCTTTAAAAGGAAATGAGTCCCTCAATTTGCTCGGAACAAAGCAGAACTTTGCAAATATGACATAATATGTATATATATTTTTGCAAAGAAAATATAGAACCGCGAAAGAACTTAATTCATCACATCGCATTTCATACAAATCATCCTGACATTGCAGTGGAGGCAGAATTCCTATTTCTGGTTCACTTCGCAGCTTGCAGCCACCCACCCACCAACAGAAAACTGAGCGGATAAGATTTCCTGTTTCCATCTGCGCTTCTAAAGCTGTGTTGCGTCTTCTTCTTTTTCTTCGGCGAGAAAAAAAATGGTAGTAGGTATTCACACAAAAATCCTCGGATGTAATTTCAAGTCATATTTCAAATTTATGTTTGGATTCCCCAGCAGCATCGCTCGACACTCAGGTAGCATCAATTTAAATACTTTATTTTCATTCCTGGCTGTTAGCAAACAATAGAAAAGAAAATTTCTCGCTTTTTTTGCGTCCTGGTTTTCTTAAAAAATATATATTATGGAGGTTTTGGTATGGGAGGAATGCGAATGTGAAGGGATAAGCTATCATACGTAATAGTAATGCTTTTAGCATATCTATCCATATCCCTCCTCCGAGAACAATAACATTTAGATTGTGCGAGAGCTTATTCTTGCATGGACTGAGCTGAGCACCTTGCAATTTATCGTTTCAATTTTCCATTCCCAAGTTCCCTCGTCCACACTTGAGGAATTGGAGTGGTGCAATTTTTTTCTGTTATTCCAATGGAGCACACATAGGGAAAAATACTGTTATTCTAGGATTTATTTTTATTGAAGAATTTTTATTTTAAAAAGATGGAGATTCCTCCTATTCCTTTCTTCCTTTGGGAGAGGAGGGGGAGGGAAATTGTGATGTTAGCTTGTACATATTTGTTTTTATTGGCAAGTTTGCAAAAATATGTAATGTAATATATTCCGGAAATGGGTTTCTCTCGAAATTCCTTAAACATAAAATAAAAACGGGAGAAGAAAAAGAAAGAAAGAAACGATGCCGCTATTTTCCCCCTTCAAGAATGGGATGGGTCACTGAGGGCGTTGTGAAAAAAATTCCTACGATCTCTAGCTTGTCGGATGAGGACATTCAATGTGAACTGTTTACAACATCAACATCAACAACTAACTTTGTTTTTCTTTATTTTTCTTGACCCAGATTTAAAACTGTATTGTTTGCAAATATCGCCGGAAAAATAGAGAGAGCTGTCGTGCCATCGTCGTGAGTGGAACAATACTTTACATAATTCCTCCCATCTTACGTCTACCCACTTTTTGCCCCTATTCATTTGCTCTCATATTATGTACAATATCGAAACTTTTTTCTGAAAAGTAGGTCGGAATGTTTCTTCCGAACAAGCTGTTTCGATAATTTGTAGCGTGCGGCTTTTCGTGATTTATGCGTACACAATCCCCATCATCATCATCATCTTTTCCCCATCTTCCTTCTTCAGGTACATACGTATTATGTAGGTGGCGCATGGCTTGGCTTTGCGTTGGCACTGAGCTATAGCGTAGCGTGAGTGTTTATGTATGTGGATTGTGAATGTGCGTTTCCAGAAATTGATTTAAACTTTTTTTTTCTTCTTTTCAGCTAATGAAGAACTTTTCTTCCGAGATTTATTCCGCTTTTCATTTTTTACGCCAGTCTAAAAAAATCGCTGCAGTCTGCACTGCGGTGGTATTGGTGGTGGATGTGGATGTGGGAGGGAGGCAGGAGGAAGCAGTGTACTTTGGTCGTCTTGATCTGAACTGAAAAGTTGAGCTTGAAGGAAGGCTGAAAAAAAGCTCTCTCTTAATTCCAATCATGTCCCAAGATAATCTTCACCATTGTCATCGTCATCATCATTAATTCCTTTTCCTCTTCCTCTGACTTTTTCTTCAGATTTCTTTCTGACTTTGGAATTAAAAGATAAAAATAAGAAAAAAAAACTTCCCATCAAATTATATCGCTTTAGGAGAGCAAGCTCTACTACCTATAGAACTGTAATATGTAGTTTCCTTCTGAAATATTTTACTATTTTCCAAGGGAAAGAATCTTCAAGCTCTTGAGTCTTGAGATGAAATAAAAAATCAAGTCCAAATTACTCCTTCCTGATCAGAATTCCAATGTAATGTATTTGACTTGACAAGACAAGGAAGTCATGCTATATTTATACTGCTATATGGTTACGTGACTATATGACAATTTTCTTTTAACTTTCTTGATATCTTTTAAGTGGCTTGGGCTTGGCTGGTGGCATGAGGAAATCAAAGGGAAAGAAAATTTATCAAAGTAAAAAAATGTAAATCAAGCCAAACAAGCGAAGGCCTTGCTTGCCTGGGCTAGCAATAATTGAACGAATATTATTAAATATTCCCTCAGATAACGTCCTGCCCTATTCAGTTCAGTTGATATGATATTCAAGTGTCCTTTAAAAAATTCATCGAAAAAACGTATTCCCTCAAGCCAATGCAATGGTTTGTGACTTTCTAATCCAAATATTTTTTTCAGGCATATTCAATCCAATGCCATCTCCATAAAAAAATATCCGAATAATCCAAGATTTCCCTTGCTGATTACATATCTTCCCTCGCCAGACTAGCTAGACCATTTGCCTTATTGCCTGCAGAAAAAAATTTCTCCAATTTAGTCTTACTCTCTCGGAAATATGAATGCAAGTACATACATGCATTCATTTACATATACCTCTATCTACAAAAATATCTTGATTAGGTAAGTAACAGGGAATTTATTAGATATTCACTTTCTTCTTCTGAATAATTTTACTTTTGAAGATTCTCTGTAGCTCCCAAGACATGCATAATATGTAGCTGTTACATAACACAGAATTGATCAGTAGTTTTTTTGCCGCCCGCACAACTTCAATCCGACCAAACACCCACTCCCCCAAAAAAGGTTTCCCAATTTTTTTTCCTTTGAAAGAAAGATGTCCTACAAACTTTTTACTGCCACTCTGCGTATATAGGTACGTTCTCAGTTCTTGCAAAAAGGTACATTACTTATTTAGCTAGTGTAATACGACACACGCTATGAATAAATTGAGCCATGTGGAAGCTCAGTCACCCTCTCCAATTCATACCACTTCATTTCGATAAGCCTTATTAAAAAATTTAGGGACGAGAATTCTGGCATTCCGGTAATTACAATGTCCCCAAAAATTTTTAATCATCGATAATCTAAAGTAAAGCTTTTTATTTGCTACCGACTACCGAGATTTTTTGCTACAGTTGTTGTACCAATTTTTAGGATTACTAGGAAATCGAATGAATCGAGTAGAGAGTGCCATGTGCATTTAAGTATTATTGCACTGGAGTTAATTAGAGCAGGAGGCTGAGTGAGTAATGAGTAATCTGTAATTGAGAATCTCCACTCTCTTTCTACTATATTCTCTTCGACAATCAAGAAATTAAGGTTGGTTGGTATGCCTATGCTCACATGTGTATGGAGGATGGATGCGTGTGGGTGAAACATGTACCTATGAGCATTTTTAGTCCTTTCCAGAAGAAAGGATGCTTTTGATGATGATGATCACGACTATGGCTATGACTCTGACCGACTTCTGCCTCTCCTCCTGCTTCTTCATAAAGATCCATCCTTTTTCGTATGCTCAGCGTATCTACTCTCTCTCTGCTCTCCCTCCCATTATGAGCGATGCATTTGTCTTTTGGAAAAAAGGTTTTTTTTTCAGAGAAAGAAGCAAAGGGAGCAAGTCATCCTAGATATTGCACATTCTGAATACAAATATGCTTTTGCTAAGAGTTCCAAGAACTTGTTTTTCTCCCCTCGTTGCCCTACATTCAGCTACTATGTATTTAGCTCGGGATGTTTGCATTATCCAAAGAAGAAGAACAGAAAAAATATAAAAAGCCTTGTTTTAATCCTTAATCCAGACTAGACCCACGTTGGAAGAAAAATGTACTCAAGCCATATAGTTCTAGGTCCATGCACGCACAACATGCATGCATTCATGGAGAGAGTGAGTGCTTTTCTTCCTTTCTTTCTTTACTCAGTCAACCTCTCTGCTGAATTTCTTTGGGAGAGGAAAAAAACTCATCTTCATTCTATCCTGCTAAAAGGGAGAATACAGAATCAAAAGAAAAGGAAGAGCGCGGTCAAAAAAATGTTAAGAAAAAAGGTCGAGTCTTGAATTGGCTACTACTACTGGAGCTCTTTCGTAAGGCATAATTAATTAAATAGGTTACTGCAGGGATAATTAAACGAAGTGAAACAGCTAAAATGGGAATTTTTTTAAAAAAGCAATGACTTACTCGCCGGGAGGTGGGGGAGATAAGATAATAAGAGAAATGTATATATATGTATTTATTTTAAAGTTACTTTTTTCAAGATGAAAATTTAACCTCCAGGGAAAGAAAGAGGAGAGAGAGGACATCTAGGCACATGAGTAAAGTCACTGGAGAAAGAAGGACAGAAGATGTTCATTATTTTCATGATTATTACGAACGTTTTATGATGATCGTAATACACAATAAAAATGAAGCGATATGGTTAAGATAGATCCTTCCTTTCCGAGTTTATGGGGCAATATCCTATTTTTTCATCGTCGCTCGTAGTTTCAGTTGATATGATGATGATGATCATGATCATGGAAGCAGAAGGGCTTTTCCCATCAAGATGAAAAGATGTCAATACTCTAATGCAAATTCTTGCTAACCTTCCAAATTTGACTTGACTCGGCTTCTCCCAAACAACTGAACTGAATGTTTTACAGTGAAATTGGTATATTAATGCAGTCGGTTTATAAGGAAGAATATTATATTACGCATTTCATGCAGTCTTCATTTCATCTTTATCTGAGACTAGACTTGAAGAGTTGAAGATGAAAACATTTCTCTGGAATTAAGTATTTCAGAGAGAAGCAACTTGGAGCAGTAGATGACGAGTGGAAGAGTCACGTCAAGGAAATAAAATAAATTTACATTTTATGCATACACTTTAGAGTGGGGATGGGATGGGGAAGAGAGTGGGATTGGTAAAATTGTTGGAAGAAGTAGTAGATAGCACTCATTTATTTCGAATTCTCTCTGGAGGAGAAGAAAGTGGAGGAGGATTATATCTATTCCAAAGGCAACTCACAACTTGTCTTCTTGAGTGCAGAAGAGATGGATGGCTAAAACGATGTGTGTGTGTTTTCAAAAGCAGTGATTTGATCCTCGTGCGTTAACGAAACTGTGTAAACAAGACGGGAACTCTAGGTCTGAAAAGGATAAAATTAAGTCATTTAGGATGAATGGGTACATTCATACTATATGTAATCCCAAAAAGGAGTTAATACATTTGAATCCATCTATTTTTTGAGTGAAGAAATGAAAGACGTTTGATGTACAATGTACATGTCCTCATCTCATCTTATTGCCGGAAGTGACACATGGATAGGGAAAGGGAAACGACGAGAGTGGAGGTATAATTTTGTTCTCTCATTCATTTCGAATCAATCTGTGTCTTTTGAGCGTACTATTACAGGTGTCGTGTAGTAGCAATTCGTGTATCATGTATCATCATATCATTCCCTTCATTCGAGAGATCCTGCCGCCACAGTGGCATGGCAGTTGGCAGTGTAGTGCAATGCCGATGATGCCGCCACCACGAGCGAGAGATGGGAACATGACACCCTCCGGAAAAAAAGAGAATTGCCTTTTCGCTTTAGAGAAGTGTAGTTGTATAAGTGCTTTACATTAGGTATTAGGTGGAATGAAACACTCATCATCTCATCTTTCACATCCACATTCCACATGCAGATTGCAGAGAAAATAGACAGGTTCATTTCCTGCTTTACAATTTTTTCCCCTCTCAACAAAAAAATGTATAAAATGTATGCATGTACTCAGGCTCAGTTAGAGAAATTTTGTCTGCTTCTGGTACTGCTACTGCTCTTTTTTCCGTGCAGAGATGATGAAGATGAAGACGAGGACAATGAAATGCATATTAATGTTGTTCACGTTTCACATCCTTTTTTTCTCTCTACAAAATACTCTCGTGTATCGTGTCAAGCGAAAGCTAACACAAGCTCTGTCTCTCTCATCTCCTGGCTGCCCCTGCCCTGATGCTGATGCTTTTCACACGGGAAAATTTTCTAGATGAGAAGAGTGAAGCTCCCGTATTTAATGTCATTTCCCACGTTTTATATTCCTGCAAAGGAGGAGGGAGACGAGACAGAGAAGCTGAGCAAGGGTGTTTGGTGTACTTTGCCATAATTAACACGTCGCATGAGAGAGCGAAGGACAGACCCAGAGCCAAGTGAGAAGAACGCTATGGCTATAAGGCATGGAGGGACATACATTCCTACACTCCAGTACACCGACTTTCAGTTCCTTTCTCCCAGGGAGAAAGTACGACGCAACCCCGCTGGTTTTTTATATAAATCTTTTATTTCTTCCAGGAAGACGTTTTTTCATTGCAAAATACTGACTGTGAGACTTGCTTGAAGACATTGCACCTTAAAAAAGGAAAACCTCAAAGACAACGACGGGAAAAGAAATGATCTGATGCATATTCATGTTTTGTTAGAAAGTTTATAGTGCCATCCTACAGCAACCACGAACCTTGTCTCTCACCAGGTCCCTTTCTTGTCAATCCACTTTACTTTATGCTCACTCCCGTCTCACGGGAAGAAGTATGTAAGTAGTGGCAGGAGGGAAATGGAAATATAATGCTTTTTAAGTCCTTCTTTTTCCGCGAAACAAAGGAGAGAGGAAAAATGAGATTCTCTGTTTTCACGAGGAAATTAGTAGACCTTTTCTTGTCCTTCTTTAAAAGGCATTTTTTCTCTCTCTTTTATACCTATGCATGTAGTTATAATGTCTTTTGTACCGTTTCCAAAATTCAATTCAATTTCCGTTCCATTAACAGCAACACACCATCACATCTCACGATTTAACTTCCACTCACCAAATAAGGAAATGACTGGAGAAAGTAACACAGTTAGCAATGAAAACATGGGGAAAGGGCTTTTCCCAGGAATTTTTTTCCCTCAAGCAAGAGCAAGTCTAGCCATAGCCACATTACTTACTTTACCTATTTTCTTTATATTTTTTCTGAAATAAAACAAAAAGGTTTTTTTCATATCTCCTTCCTTCCCTCCAGTAATATTTTCCATAAAAACAAAAACAAGAGAGGAGGTGTGAGAAGATAAAGCCGGCTCCTGTAGCTCTAGCTCATCCAAGCATGTCCAAGCTTTCTTTTTCTCCCTTGAATAAAGTGTAGCAGTGGTAGTGGTAGTAGTGCAGTAATAATCATAATAATAATAAAAAAAGTAAGAAAGGAGAAGAAGCGAGAAGGCTAAATCCCGAGGAGAACAAGGAAGCTCTAAAAACAAAAGAGGTGGTGTGGTGGTAGCTATAGTATATTGGATGGATCTATGGTATACCATAAAGCTTGGAGAACAATGTGGAATGATTCATTCATCCTATCTTCCATGAGACACTTTTCTATTTATTATTCTGCCCTCTTTCTCTTCCTCTTCCATCATCATCATCATCATTTTGAATGGAAGTTTTTGGTGGAAAGCGAGCAATTTAGAGCATTCATAGCATGGAGACTTTAGATGGTGGTGGTTTGGTTTGGTTTGGTTGGTGAAGATGATCATTGTAAAAATGATGGTGATGTGATCATGCTCCTGCTATGATGATATGAAGGGAATGATAAAGCCCCCACTTGCACTGCACTGCTCTGCTCCAGTAAATAGCATTTTTTTGTGTTAACCAAGTCGAGTCGACATCGACCCTTAAATCATGATAATACTGAAGCTGAAGTGAGCTATGAGCATAATATGAAGTATAGAAGAACAGAAAATGAATAATATACGAGGAAACTGTAGTGTCACCAGAGACTTGCTTTTCTACTTAATATGTAGGTCATCTCATTTCACATCACATCAACATCATAATCATTGCCATTTTCCTTGTGTGTTGTGTGGAGGAGGAAGGGAGAGAGAGAGAAAAAAATGAGGGAAAATGCAATATTATGATGGTGAATAGTTGATGGCACTAGAAGTAGAAGGTTTGATAGTGCTATTACGATTACGGTAGTTCTGGCTCTGGTATGGCATGGCTCGGGAATTTTCATGTGTTGCTGTTGCTGTGTAGGAGGAGAGGATGTTATCTACGTTGATAGTTGATGCGAGTGAGCAAATATTAAGAATTAGAATGAATGGAGCAATTTTTGCTTCATGCAAGTATGTACATACATAAGTGGAAAGGAAAGTGGCTGGTAAACAATGCTTTTTCATAATGGTATTGTTTACACTTAAGTGCTTGGACAAGAATGAGGGAGAAAGAGAGGGAAAATAAATGGGATGAGAACATGGAACTATGTAAGGAGCGTACTTACGAAATGTGTGTGTGTTTTCTTTGTTCGAAGGAAAAACTGAGAGAGAGAGAGAAAGTAGGTTCTTCTTGTGTGCTATTGTATGCTATACTCCTCTGCTTTTGTGGCGATGGTTGAATAGTTGAATGATGAGAAAAAAAAGTGGGGATTGCGAATTGGAATTGTACGAAGAGAAAGAGATAGTACTTACTTACTCATGTGCGGAGGCCTCCAATTTCAGGAAAGGAACTTTAGAAAAGAAGCTTTGTGGTGAGGTTGGTACGTACTACAAAATGGATGATAGAAATAGAAGAGCTATGGGGGATAGTTCATATTTTATATCATCAAAATTAGAAGAGCAATACATTTTAAGAGGTTATTGAAGCACTAGTCCTTGAAACTTCAGATTTTCGATTAAAATTAACTTAGCTTACAAAATTTTCAATCAATGCCCTACAGCAAATAAATTACCATAATCTAAGTAAGTACGGAAATTTCACGAAAACCAATTTGCCACAATTTTACGGGACTAATTTGATTCAATTCAATATTAAGTCTAATTTTATACCTACTTTAAAACAAATTAGATGTTCATAAGCTATTTGCATACTTAATTGGGGCTTACACAATTCCCAAATTATTATATGGCTATACATGCTGTTGCAACGTTATCTAGAATTTTCGTGAAGAAGTGCCCCGGCGAAGAAGGGTCAATCTTGTACTGACTCCCACACTTGAAGCAAATCGGCTGTAGAGAAGCAACGAACTTCTTCTGCCGCCTGGAAGAATGCTGATTTCGCATTTTCCTTATGAAATTCATGGAACTCCTCTCAATCCAACTGAATACAATGAGCATGATGGAGACTCCTGAAAAAACTACCAGTCCACCGAATGACATGAATAAATTGACCACCCCCGGAACCTGAAGACCCCACCCTTTAACAGCCAACCAGAAGAGTGGAATGCAACTAGAATGGCTCAAGAACATGATCATGAAACTAATGGAGTTCTGGAACGGGGAAATCATGGAATGCAACAATTGAATTTTGTTATATTCTTTTAGGGGATTGTTAGGGTTTAAGGCGGATTCCATAATGAAGACTCTGAGGCATACAAGGTAAACTTGCAGGGTGATAGCCTCGTGTAGCAAGATGAAAAACATGTTTCGGAGAATATCGAATAACCACAGATTCATAAAGAAGTATCGAATAAAGTAACTGATTCGGCTAATTGCAAAATATTCTGAGAGAACAACTTTGAAAATGAAATAGAGTGGGTCATAGTTAGCGTTAACCCCAACGACGACCGCCATTCCGGCGAGAGGAGAACCAAGCAGAAATAAATGTAACAGTTTCCCGAAGAGATGGAATACTTCTTTGAACTTTGACTGCCATGATTTCCAATGATTGCTGAAANTTAACCCCAACGACGACCGCCATTCCGGCGAGAGGAGAACCAAGCAGAAATAAATGTAACAGTTTCCCGAAGAGATGGAATACTTCTTTGAACTTTGACTGCCATGATTTCCAATGATTGCTGAAATCTGGAAACAATATATTCACGTTTTATAAGCTTGGCTAAGCTTCTCGAAGACTATGAACATTTTTTCTATTCCTTCGACCTCGACCACCTACCTGATAAACATTTTTCCTCGTATCTCAGCAATTGATTCGACCCATTCACCATCTCAGTGGTCCAAGCGTCTTTGCTCAGAGTAAACAATAAAACTTCAAGCGCAACTGAAATGCATAGTGCCATTTGGAATATGACACGGTGCAAAATTCTAATGTTGTGCTGGTCCGGGTTCAGGAAAAGGCAGAATAAATTAATTTCAATGCCAAAAACAAGTATTCCTATGAGCTCAAGAATGGAAGAAAATTTCCCCAGATTTCTATGTGAAGCTTTTTCAAAACTCTGGTTAGAGTCATTCCAAACGATTGGAGATTTTCCAAAAGGTGTTATGTAAATTAGAGAGTGAATACGTAGGCCAGTGATTGAAATAGACAGAAGTATTGGCGTTTCAGGGCTCTTCATCTGTGCCATGAACAAACTTCGGATATAGCTATCAATCCGGCGACGCAGAAAGTGAAGTTTGAAAATTTCAGAAAATTTCCACATTACCTCTGATGATAATTCTAAGCAGCTTTTAGTACGAACCAAGCTTGAGCTTGTTGTGAAATGTAATATTACTACATACATACATGCTACATGCAAAGATGTGCTTACTACAAATATGTAGCCGGGGTATTAATTATTAATTGCATGACTGGTCCTGTTATATGGACCCTTTTTCGTTAAAATTATCTTAAATTGTTCTGATTTGTCAGTACAATGAAATTTTAAGATAAGTATTTTAATTAAAGAAAATGGAACATCAATTTATTACAAAATAAATAATTGCAATATGATAGTGCACATACTAATATCATTTAGGCGAATTAAAACTTATATAGCTGAACTGAGTAAACCAAAATCATAATTGAGTTTAAACATTTAAAAAGTGACTTCATTTTATATAGCTATACATGCTGTTGCAACGTTATCTAGAATTTTCGTAAAAAAGTGCCCAGGTGAAGAGGGGTCAATCCTGTACTGACTCCCACACTTGAAACGAATGGGCTGTAGGGAAGCGAAAATCTTCTTCTGCCGCCTGGAAGAATGCTGATTTTGCAATTTCCTAATGAAATTCATGGAACTCTTTTGAATCCAGCTGAAAATAATGAGCATTGCAGAGACGGAGCATAGGACTATCAGTCCGCCAAATGACATGCATAAATTGACAAACACTGGAATCTGGAGAGCCCACCCTTTAACAGCCAACCAGAACAGTAGAACGCAGCTAGATTGACACAAGAACATGCACATGAAAGTGAGGGAGTTCTGGAACGGGGAAATCATTGAATGCATCAATTGAATCTTGTTGTATTCCTTAAGAACAATTTCCGGGCTTGAGGAGCACTCCATTATAAGGACTGCAAGGCACAAGAGGTAAGCTTGGAGAGTGATAGCCTCCACCAGGACTACGAACCAGAGATTTCGAAGAATGCCGAAAACCCAAACATTCATTAAAATGTAGCGAATAAAGTAGACAACTTGACTTCTGGCAAAGGATTCAGAGGCTATTGCTTTAAAAATGAAATACATTGAGTCCTTTGTAGAGTTTATCCCGAGAACGACGCCAATTACACAGGTTGGAGAAGCAAGCTCCGAAAGGTGCATCAGTTTTCCGCAGATGTGGAATAATCCCTTAAATTTTGATTCCCATGATTTCCAGTGATTAGGGAACTCTAGAGAAATTAATTTGACTGGTTTAAATTTTTTAACATTAAATATATGCATATTTTTTAATTTAATGATGACCTACCCAATACACAATTTTGCTCATATCTCAGCAATTGATTCGACCCATTTACTAAATCAAAGGTCAACGTGTCTTTCCTCAGAATGAAAAATAAAATTGCAAGTGCAACCGACACAGAGAGCCCCATAAGGATTATGACACGATGTAAAATTCTAATGTTGTGCTGGTCCGCATCCAAGAACAGGGAGACTACGTTAAAGCAGATTCCAAATAGAAATATTCCTAAAAGCTCAAAGATGAAAGAAACGATTCCTTGATTCCTTTTAGGAACTTTTAAAAATTGCTGGTCAGAGTCGTTCCACACAATAGGAGATTTCCCAAAGAGTTTAATGTAAATTAGAGAGTGAATTCGTAGCCCGGTGATTACAAAGGAGAGAAGTACCGGGCCTTTAGTGTTCTGGGACATGGTCAAGCTTCGGATGTAGCTATTAATCCGGAGACACAGAATTTGGCATTTGAAAATTTCAGAAATTTCCAACATGAGCTCTAATTCACACAGCTTTAAATTGAGACTGATTTTCAGCTTTTTTGCTGACTGACTAATCGGATTGGGATGAAAATTTATCTGAGTTCGAGCACAAATGCAATATCATGCGGATATTACAAATAAATAGTATACGAATTAAAGAAATGGTCTTACGGTATAATGCAGCTCTTTCAATGAAATTATTTTAAATTGTTCTTGTTTGCCAGCGATGTAATATAAATTACAATTTCTAATTGGATTTAAAAGGAAGATCATTTTAATTCGGACTGTTTTATTCCGAAATGTTTCGACTGCTGCAATCATGTGCACATCAATTTCAACAAAATTAGCATGAAATTAAATCATAAGCACAGCATTAACCACATTTTCCAAAACCGTCATGAAGAACTTTCCCGGCGAGTCCTTCGTAATTGTAAAGTAATCATCCACCTTAAAAAAGATTGGAACCATCGCCTTCACCTGTTTCATGCAAATCCTCCTCAGCCCAAAACTACAAAACGTCATTGCCCGAACCCTAGTCTCTTTCAAATGTTTCGATGAAATGTTGATTTTACTGAGGAGGAATATGAGAAACTGAACACCTAAAAACGTGATCGTCCCACCAAACGGGAATGTGCTCATGATCATAACAGGAAGCTGACCCCATCCCTTCACAGCAATCCAGTACATGGTCACCGTACACGCATGGCCATACAGGAGGAACCAGCCATTGGCGGCGTTCATGAAAGACGCAATCCTTCGATGATACAGCTTCAGTTGGCGGTACTCCACCAGAAGGGGAAGGTCTGGGGCGAACCGCGGCTTCATCGAGCCTAGGGCAAAGATGCATCCGAAGTAGGCTTGGAGAACAATGACGTAGTAGAAGAGCATGAAGAAAAGATTCCTCACAGTCGTAATAACATTCAACTGCTGACCCACAACTCGGATAGAAAAGAGGACCCAGAAAGA
>JAHZNI010002805.1:0-11311 GCA_027744415.1 Seira ritae
TTTATATTTGTTTTACACTCATCCCGAAATTGTTTTTCTCGCTTCCCTTCTTTCACTTTGCCGCTGGCTATACATATATTTTATGTACCATACCAGAACACTTCTCGGTTCGCAGCTAGCTCTTGCCATTAGTCGACTTCCGAGAGGAAGCACAAATCCATTATTTTCTTCATTACTTCCCACTCAAAACGCGTAATGGCGATAGTGATAATGCTGGAAGGTCACTCCGAGCTGGAATTTAGGCATTACATTTTTTTCTTTAAAAAATTTGAGACAAGAACGAGTAAAATCCATTATTTCGGTTTTGTACGTTTCTTCTGCTTGAATTGTCATTTTGTCCGGATAAATTCTTTTTATGCTTTATTTTATGCTTTGTGTAAAAATTCTTTTTATATTTTTTTCTCCATCCTCCTCGACACAGTATCCGTTACCGATATCTTCACTGCGTGACTGACGTGGCAAATCACTTTTGCTCGAAGAGTGCGACCCGATTCTTAAATAGGATGGCGGAGTCCTTGGCTCGTTCAGAAATGCGCGCTTATCATCCATCCCAATGCAGCCAGATCGGTGACCAGAACTGCAGTGCTCCGAACTCTGCCCAGTCGTCCACGAAATTCAATACTTTTCCATATGTCCTGCTCCATATGATCTTAGCGTACCCCACAAAAGGACTCATAAATTCCCTGAATGTGCTCCAAAACTTAGCTTTTACTGACATTAGCACATTTTTGTGGGCTCTTGAGAGAGAATTGAGCCCATACTTTAGCCATCACCAGCGGAAGACGGATGAAGATGATGACACCGACGATCTCATCCTTCTTGAAGATATTATCCAGTCCAAAATTGCGACGACGTCCACTTCTACCTGCTCCTCCTCTGCAGACGCTACTACGGGAGTCTCTCCTCTTGACAGTTCTGACATGAGGAAACCTGCACAGGATACAAATAAAATTGTAAGTATATCAGCTATCTGACAAAAAGAATGAATTATTTATGCTTGAACTCATTTCTCTAATGCAAAAAATGAAATTAAGTTTCACAGGAAAAATAATTTTTGGCTTTCTTAATTTCCATGTGTTAATGTGCAGGCACAGGAGACTTAACAATGAGACCTGCCATTTTAAAGCTTAAAGATTGTTTCCTTCTTTTTGGCGGAGATCTATTTCGGACTTGCGTATGTATACTACTTGTTCAATAGTAACATTGAACAGTGATGTGATTCGTGATACTCCGAGGGAACTTGCACATGATACACATACTGTATAGATATATAAAGTACATACATACGCTACCGTGGATACATAAATAGCGTCACATGAGATTTTAATTGGAACATGAAGTCATTTAAGTGAACTCCCCATTCGAGAACCCGTTTCGTAGAAATGAAAAATACTGAAATAAGTATGAAGTAAAACCTCATACGTCTTGGGAAAGGCCAAAAGAATAAACAAAGCAACACAAAATGCTGAAAACGTTACCTAGACGGACAGCAACAAAGTTACCTAACTGTATGTATTTAGTTGAGTTGAAGTTGAATGGACAAAACAGTGAAAATGTCAGCCAGCGAAACCGAAGCCATTCTTCATTCAGCCCACACGTAAACTTTTCGCAACCTTAAAAGGATTCTATATTGAATTAATTGAAGTCACCATGAAGTTCTTGGGCTGACGACAACAAGAAAGTTAGGATAAATAATTAATACAGTACTAAATAGATACTCACATACGTATATACATATTTATATCATTTGTTTTAGAATAGTAACACAGTTTCTCTGCATTCACGGTTCACGTTTGCCTAGCATGTGTGCTAACGAAGGAATACATAGGTTTTAGGTCGAAACCAAATGAGGGTAGTTAGAGTAAATTGAAGCGTGAGCAAAGAGGAAATTGATGACGAAACTAATTTATACGTAATTAAGTACAGCATTAATTATAATATGTACGAGGAAAGCTTGTTGAATTTTATGTTTTCCGTTTTCATTTTTCCAAAGAAGGGTTATTTTCTAGTGTCCCGAGGACAAGGTCAATGAAACACAATATTAGTCGATAAGTAAGCAGTAAGTGAAAAGTTTGAACGAATGTGACAGAAATGATGCGAGATAATTTTATATGAGTCATGAAGATACCTCATTCGTAAGTGAATGCAGTAGACGTAAATAAATTATAATTATAATATAGATACATTATCTTGTGGATAGAGAAAAGGATATCAGTAAACATCATTAAATGAACTTTATTGAAATAATTTTCTGTTGACAGAAAACAGTTTTAATTAGATTTGCTTGCTTTCACTACACTTATGTATTTAATATACATATATGACGAAAGTAGTAGATATTAAATTTTCTTGTACTCATGAAATGGAAATGATGCCTAATTAAAATAAAGAACTTTGTAACGATCTCGTTTTCGTTGGAAGTCACTTTCTTTTTCATCTTTGATTTTCGATCTCTGCAAGTCATAGTTCTTTGAGCTAACGAATTCAAATGAAAAAAAAAAAATAATTTAAAGCCAAGAAGGAGCACTCGATCCATTCGACAGGGAAAAGTCAGGAATCTTTTCAAAGCCTTACTTTCTCGGCACAAAAAACTTTTTTGAATGCGTTGTCAGTTGAGGATTTACGCTCATCGGTTCTGCCGCATTCGAGTATTTCCCATACTTATTTAGTCAACGAGACGGCAATCGTAAGATGGATGGCGGTAGGGAGGATACATGGAAAGCGTGAATTGCATTGTTGAAAACAAGTGATATTATGATTGTGATATGTGATGGTGGTGATGGCACACTTGATGCATAAGGAAAGGAAGTTGTTGGCAGAAGGTCGATCTTCACACCCAATTTTTCTCTGTGTGAAAATGCCAAAAGAAAGCGAGCCAAAAACTTTTTTCCTCTTACAAGGACTGAGAATTTAATCCTTCTAATGTTTTACACGCTTTTGCATCTCATCTCCACTTCAGACGCTACCTAACAGAATCAAGCTTTCTTCCGACTTTTGACTTGTTCAACAAAGTTGTTTCCATCACATTTTCATTTGCTGGTTGCTTTATTTTGTCCCTCCAGTCGTATTGCATTGCAACTCAGGAGAAACCTCAGCAGCAGGGCTTTCTTATCACAATCCTATACAGACGTCTGGGATTCGGTCTCTCTCCATGACTGAAACTCTCATTTCAGCGGTAGTAGCAGCTGTCTTTAAAGGAGTCATGTTCATTTTGCTAAACATATTGCTCCATGCTTGGCTATTTATTTGAAGTGCACAATCAAAGCGATCTCAGACTGGAAAACTCTTTTATATTGCCCCACAAGAAACGGAAATTTGATTGCATGCACTAAGATTAAACTTTATCTTTCCTTTTCACATTGGAATTCCCCGAGTCGCGGAGGGAAAAAGGCTACCTTCGTTTCCCATTGAATTAAAAGTGGCTATGTCGTGTGCAAAAGCACTTTGTCGCAAAATTAAAGAAGGATAGATATCATCGAACATGCATCCCTTCCCATTAAGAATAGGATAAGTCGCAATATATTACTCATTGGGGGATATGGGGAACAAAGTGAAAACCTCTACTTTTTGGCCTTTTTCCTTTTCCACTAAAAGTAAATGAAAATTTTCTCAACCGTATAGTCCTAGTAGTATTCCTTTACATCGCGAGTTTAACTTCCATTTCCTCTTCTCCTTTTGCGATAATCACCCCCTTCTTTTTTCTCTAGGCCATAATCTGGAAATTGTGTCACGCCACTACATTTTACAGCTTCTTAAGAATTTTCAGGGAAAGGATGAGGCACACACGCAGCGAGAGAGGGGGCCGAGCCAATCGCATAATTTTTAACGATCGTAAAGTCCAAAAAGCACATATAGAATTGATGAAAATTGGAAGAAAATCTTTACGGAGAAACTGCAATATTTCGTGGTTTCCAAACAAAAACTTATTGTTTAAAAAGATAAAGGGATAGATTTTCTGGCGAATAGAAAGGAGTGTTCCTTGTACAATTCCATAAAAACTTTTTTCTCCTCCTTTTCCAACAATTACACTTGACTTCGACTTGGAGAAAAAATGGCACTGGACTAAAGCTGGCGCTCCCGTAAATGCATACATCCTAGATAATAATGAAGCACATAGCAAAAATACTTTGGGTAGGCACATTCCTTTCCAAAAATATTTTTCATTGTCTTGCCTGCTTCTTCCATTCGAAAGCTGTAAATATATTTAAAAGCCTTCGTTTTCCAAACCCATTTTTTTCATTTCAGCAAAGTGCATTTACCATCAACGCCCCGACCAATTCATAACCCAATGGACGAGGTTTTTTGATGGTTTCCGCTAAAAGGAATGTAAGCGGAAATAACCCACAAGAATCCCTATTAGATCTGACTATCTGACCAACGAATTGATGCGACCGCACCACCATTTCCAGACTTATACATAATATGCAGACATATTCCTAGAGATAGTGATCAAAATTGATGCACCCTCTCAATGCCATATAGACCATTCAAAGTTTGCTAACCGCAGGCTTTCTCCTCTTCCTTTCTGATTGTGATCAAGTGCACAAACCAATTAAGGAAATAATTCATTTAATTCATCGCTTGAGGCTCCACCCTAAAAGAACTGGTGCTAGGGAAACGACCAAAGAGATTGGTAATTGGAACGTTCCACACTCTACAAGAAAGCGAGAGTGGCTTTTACGGTTGCCTCGGTTTCGGTTGCAATCACGGCACACAAATCAATACGTGTCCAAAAATGTGAAAACAGGCTCTTTCATTAAATCAAATGTTTTTTCCCGGAAGACGTGAGTTAAAACAAACAAATTTTACAGTTGAGTCCTTCCCCGTTATGTACCGTCAGCGTCAACACAAAAATTATGGATCGCATGGAATTTCCTTGAAAAACTATCCCCGCATTTTAGGTGAAATGCACGTGACAGTCGTGACACAATTTTTCATTTACTTATTCCCTTCTGTATGCTATGCTGTTCCATTATGCTCAAGTCACTCATTTTTATGAGAAAAATGAATTTGATAATGCTGGAGAAAAAGTAAATAAACTTCGTCCTGGTTTTTGAGGGCTCATGTGTCTCTTTCTCCAAAGTGAAAAGGGGAAGCTTTTTGATGTCCCAACTGGATGAGAAAAATGCACCGCAAGCAGCAACTTAGTGAGAATCAAAACTACCTAATCATTCTTTAACCTGCTAAAATGGGGCTAGTGCATATTTTCGATTCATGAAAAGGATTTGGGTGTTCATAGGTTCTTATATTGGTCCTGTTCAGATCAGAATTTGTATCTGTCAGAAGCAGAAGTAAAATTAGCCCAGCATATATAGTACATATATTGCATTATCGCCATCGAATTTATTTATTTAACAATATTATTCCGTCAATGTATTTGGCACATTTGGCACATTATTAAAATCTCTTTCGATTAGGTCATAGGTCAGTCTTAAAAATACTTTTTAGCCAATTTCAATCCTCACAAAGTATTTTCTAGCAATGACAGATGGACAAAACATCGCTCTCTCGTTAGAATCACTTCTATCTCCAAAATATGTGATAAAGGCAAAAATATTCACCATGGTACCCAAAAGACAACGTCACCGTCTGCTATGCGAAAGCGGGATGCGGATGTGATGTGGCGGAAAAAACACTGTTGGAGAATAAATAATATGTACACTTTTCCCGGAGAAAAAAAACAACTACATAAAGCATATTGTCGATGCGATGTCTCATTTTACTGTGCCGCTGCGTTCCTCTTAAAAACTGAAAACGAGATTCGTAATGTAATAACGCAGTAAGTAGGAAGCGTGATAAAGGCGGAGGTGTAGATTTACACGTGCACGTTTAATACTTCTCCTCATGAAGCACAAGAGGCATAATCTGGTTCTTTATCGAAAATTTAAGTACCTACTCCTTTTAGCTCATAAATGAATGTTGGCGTAGTTTCTATGAATACATCCGCCATATGATTAAGGGAAGGCGATTGAAAATAAAATTGGTTTTCAGGGAAGGTTCTTTCTTTTGTGTGCGGCACTTGGCATTTCATACTTCGAATTCAAAGATTGGGGATTAACTTCAATGGATGTCTACTTTTACCTTTCATTCTTACTGGATACCAGATTTTTAATAAAATGCCGAAAATCAATTTCCAATTTCTCATCTTTCATGCTTCCTTTCCTGTTCACACCATCAACGACAAGGATGTCCTAAGTTAAAAGAAGACATGTGCATATAAGGACAACATGCCAACCCTTTAAAACTTTGACATCTTCAAAGAGAGAAGTTGTTTTCAGAATTCCAGGTGTTTCGTCTAGTCAATCACAATTGCCGTATGTCCTCGGGTCCATCGTAAGCTACTTATTATGTTAGCTTAAGCGTGAAATTAAGCATCTGCCTTATTAAAAACCTCCATGGCTAGGTTGAGGAAAATCAAGTGATATTCAATTCAGCTCAAAATCTAGTATGTGGGAAAAAAATTTTTCTGATGCATTTTACCCCCAAAAAAGCATAACTTCCAGACAGACCAACTCCATTTTTCACTAACTAAAATTCGTGGAACTTCTAATGAGCCAAGTTTTAAAATAAATCTATTACATGACACGAAGTGAAGTCAGGGAAAAGTTGATCGTATCACAATCTATAATTTCCCCAAAAGGGACTTTTTCACGCTTCCTCTAGCGTGCAATGTATCACGATCTCGCCACTGGAATGGAATGCCTTTTTTCCACTGTTGGAATAGAAATAAGCCCCCCATGAACCTTTTCGACTTGCATAAAATCATTAGCCCCCTTCTTCCTTCATTCATTCAAACATGCATCATCGAATAGCTTTGAAAGTGAATAATAATATTTTGAGGAGGAGGAGGAGAGTAAAATGTAACGAAGTTCTCGATTTCGCGATTCTCTTCTTTCCTCCTAATTTAACCACAATAGCTAGGCTTGCCTTCTCTCTAGTAAAAGTTTCAAGGCTTGAAAACTCCAAAAACACTAGTATTTTTTTAAATCTCTAGATAAAAAGTGCAATGTACCTGCGTGACTTACACTAAAAAATGAGAAAAGGCAATAAGAGTGAAGTCAAGAGATGTAAAATATACTAGCTCGCTCGCCCTTTAGCAAAAAAAAAATCGCGATCAGAGAGCGCAGCAGAGATCGAACGAGAAGGTCTAAGGTTTAAGTGGTGGTAATAATATTCCATCCCAGTGAGCCCTGCAGCAAGCCGAGTGGAAAATGAATATATGATATGCTCTGGAAAGCACGAAGACTACTACTACGTGTTTTTACCTGCCTTTCCTTCATTTACGTATGTACACATACACATCCTCATTTATTATGAATTTCTGTGGGAGAATCAAAAAATATATATCATATTTTTTATGCATGTGAAATGTGATATGCGTGTACCTACAAAAACAGCGCTAAAACTAAGCTTAATATTAGTATTTTACCAGCACATGTGCATGTAATTACATTTATTCATAATCATATTATAATGCTATCGCTATCTACACACTTGCCTCAGTCGGTGATGATGATGATGAGATGAATAAAAGCAAAGTAGGATGAATGACACGTAAGAAGCGGGTGTTGATGTAAGTTTAGCCAAGACACAGACTAGTCTGAGAGAATATGTTTAAAAATGCATAAGTTCGTTTCGTGCTCCCAAGTAATTATCATTATCTTATCACAGAACGCTTTTCGCCAAAAAGATGAGCCTTGCCAAGGGCTTGAATTCAAGCAAAACAAAGAAGTTTGTGGTGGTGGTGATGATGATCTTCACGAAAAGAACATGCTACCGGAAAATGCACACTCAAGTGGATGGAATAAGTGTGGGAGATGATGATGAATTGGACATAAGTTTCGAGTACGGTTTGTTTTCAGCTAATAATAATGTGCCTTATATGAATTAACTGAGAGAGTGAGTGGACCACACAATCTGAGGCTTGCCAAAACAGAAGGACATGCAATTCAAGCATAAAAATAAAATAACCCTGTGACCCTGCTCATCAGTCTGACAAGTCGAATGAAACTAACCCACCCGTAGTTGCGATTTTGGTTTTGATGCCAGAGGGAAAAGTTTTTCATCCAGCATTTTTTCCTCAGCCTTTTCCTACACTCCACAGTTGAATTTAAATTTTATCGGGCACCATTCAACGAGCACGTTCATGCTCTCTGTAAAGCTTGCTACATACTTACATTATCTTACAGTACATGAATTGTTCTAGATCTGCATATTTTTTTGCTATACACACGATTCAGATAAACCCTGGCTTGACTTTTCTTTCATTTCCTTTTGGCATTTTCACTATCACGAATCCCGACTCATGAATTGAATTTGTATTCATTTCACTGCCTATTCAAACAAGTCAGTGGTTCAATGTCCAGTCAGTCGGCGTATACATCTGTACAATCAGTAGAATTATGCCATGTACAGTTTCAGACTTTCAATTATCCTTTCCTCCTCCTTCTCCTCTGTGCCAGGATGAGTCTCAAACCAATACTTTGAAGCTGCATTCGCATTCGCGAATGGACATCTTTTATGGGCTGATGAATGAGGAAGAGTAAGAAAGTAATGCATTTGTAATGCGAATAATGAATGCCTCACCTCACCAGGAAAATAATGCGAATGGCTGTGGAAAACGCAAGCCAAAACTATGAATTTCATACATTCCAAAAGCAGACTAGTAAACCACGTCGAAAATCATCCATGAGATACCAAATATTAACATACTTTGTGGGGTTTTATGCCATTTCATTTCATCTCTTTTTTCTGGGTGCATCTCTACTATTGCTTGCAACTGTCTTATCTCCAGACTTACAGAAAGAAAAAAGTTAGTGTTTTTACTGCAGATACTTTGTACCTAATTCTCCAGTGACCAATAATCATACCGTGAATGCATGCATAGCATGTGAAAGAATGAACACAAAAACAAACTTATTTGCGAAGACTGAAAAAGACCACGAGATACACAATATTTGAAGTCTAAAGTCGGAGGCTGCAAGTAGACTTGCTCTATTTTCCATATGTCTTCATTTCAGGAAGACTTTTTTATTCACCTTAACCCCAGCCACACTTTATCCAGTTGTGGAGCCACACAATCTTATATATGCATGATCCTTTTACTCCGTCGGTTTTTTCCAGGAAGAGAGGCATTCATTATTCATGAAACTTGTCGCCTAGCGGATTCCATCCGCTAAATCTATTTTTCGACCATTTTCCGACGAACTATAAACCCAAACTTTTTTATTGCTACTTGTCATGGTTCGTGGAACTTTTAAAAAATCTAACTAGGATTAGTTGGACCATGCTAATGCTACATCGATTTCGATTGACTTACTTTTTTGAAGAGAACATCAGCAACATCCTCCTCATCGTCCTTTGACTTTGAGCTGATTACAAGGCCTTTTACAATTTATATCTGCATGGAAGACAAAAAAGAACTTTTCTCCTCAAACAGGGGGCAAAAACGTGGGAGACGTGCTTCCATTTTGATGAACTATTGAATTTCTTTGACGAGATAATGTTTAGCTTATCATATTCCAATCACGTTTTATTCCATTTTTACATATAACTAGCCCAATTCGAAACAGTCCTTTGATCAAGGCAGGACAAATCAGGAAAATTGAAATCACGTGAACTGGAAAGGAATGCTTCATGCTTTCACATCGATCAGTTTCTCTGAAGAGAATCCTCTTTCTTTGGTTGTTTTGAATAATAGAAATTCCATCTTCCAGATCAGGACCTTTCTTATCCAGACGAGTAATAATATGATATATTACCGGGATGGTTAGTGACTTTGAATAATGGTTATAACCTACTTTTAGTGTTTTGTTGCTAAGAATAAGCGTCTCCATTTCCGCTGAAGATGTCCTCCGTTACCAACGAGAAACCTATGCATATGGTGGGTCTATAACATCCGGCAGAGCACGTAAGGTAATCATCAAAGGTAAGTAGAGTAGTTAACCTTTTCCTCGAAAACTTTCCCAGAGGAATGACGACCCTGCGTTGTTCACAAGCTTAATTACAGTGCAATCGAGATGGAATTTGCGGAAACCCAATGACAATAATTAAATGACATGGTTTTCCTAATGCGGCATAATGTAACAAGCATTTTGTCATTGTGAGTAGACAGAAAGCGGCATGAATTTTACTTTTCTTTTTGATTGAGTAGAAAACGAAAGTTTTTTGTTTGCTAACTTCCTCATACCATTACCTCATGAGAATTCAGTCTCCTTACTTTTGTCTTCGGTTGCTTGTCTCCCAAAATGGCTGCCGGAGCTGAAATACTAGGAAATATAATGCAATGTTTTTATTTCGTAATAAAAAAGCGACGTTGTTTGCTCTTACGTAAGAACAATTCCCATCTTGAATTTCTTCAAATTATATCCATTTTGTTTTTAAACCAGAGGCTGACGCATGTAGTAAATTATGTGATTCTTAAAGGCAAAAAAAAATACTTCCTAGTTTTTTTATTTTGCAATTTCCTTAAATTGCACTAAATCTCGGAAAAAAATTTCTTGTCAGCTTAAGTTTGCATCATAATAGAATTTTGCATCTGGTTCTTCTATATGTTACACTGCATTAGAAAGGATTTGGGCTGAAAGTTTCAAATTTTAGCTTCAGCTGGAAAGGACTAATCTCCATCCGGTTCCACGGAAAAAAAGGAAAGAAATGTAGTATAAGTACAATACGTAAGTAGTAAATCTGATATCTCTCATCTTATTCATGCCATTGTTGAGAATTTAATACCCATTCATAACCAAACATGACTCCTTCTCCCTTTCTCGCTGCATGCAAATTCAGTGTTGAAGGCATCAGATATATGTGACCAAACGGTTACATGCATGCAGATACATACATATGCATACATATCTGCAGTATATGTGTGAACAAAAAGAAGTGAATTTTAAGCTAAGGGCTAAGGTCCAGACCAATTCCATTCTTGGAATTTTTTCTCCATTGAAAGGACAAGGAAAAGACCTACTGCAGCAACTTCATAAGAAAAAAGTTTTGTGAGTCTGGAAGAATAGAGAGAAGACGCAGACGCTTGTGACTAGGTTGTCCCTCTATCAACAAACCGATTAATCAAAACTTCTTGAGATTCTGTCGTTTATCTGCTAAGCTGGAATCTATCTGTTGTAATCTTAACATGCACCAAATATCTGCTCAAAGTGTTTCTACTGTCAAAGTATTTTTAACCTTTGGCGTAGAGATGATTTACCGTTGCACATATGCATTCTTTGAATTTCTTTATCATTCGAACAAAAATAACTTCGGTCCAAGTGATCGGGTTGGGCTGAAATTAATAAATAACCTCTGTCTTAACCTT
>JAHZNI010002806.1:0-10121 GCA_027744415.1 Seira ritae
AAAGAGATTCCTTGCCCGGCTTCTCTTTCTTCGGTGCATTGTTACCGTTAACGTTAAGAAAGCCGGGAAAGGTACATGATTTGATGGCTTTGCAAATAAAGATGGCTCTACCGAAGAGAGCGTGAAAAATACGAATTTTTACTTAAGTAAATTATAATTCGGTGTCGTCGTCATTTGGAATTGAATTGAAACAATACTTTGTTAAGGTTCGACTCAACGAAGAATGCGTACATTTGTAAAATTTAAGTATTTTATGTGCGTTCAAAATTTTCGCCTAGAAAACAATGCTCCTATTTCTTAAATGGGCTTGTTTTCTGCCTTTTCTTAGAAAGCCATCTGCTCCGAAAAATAAAAAGTTGCAAGGCAAGATGGCACATGAAAGTTTATGCCTTCATGTGGGAACATCCGTTTGCAAACTGTTGTTTTTTCTCAAACTCCAAGAAAAAAATGAATTAATTAGTGAGCCTGCACATTTGCACTTTTCCATTATAATAATATCGTTCTACTCCCTGCAAAATGTCTATTTCTGTAGTTCATGCAACTAGAAAAAAGAAGCGTCATCATACCTATTGCCGGAAGCCGTATGTTAATTATGCCGCAATTATTCCTTTCAAACCTGGCCTGATCTAGCTTGGCTTCAGTCTTAAGCTTGCCCAAAAATAAACTTTAAAGAATAAAAAGCTCTAATGGAGCCTGTGAACGAAATGCATGTTCTTGTTCTGTTAAGGTAAGTTAATGCAATGCTGAATGAAACCCAAAATCCACATGAGATTGATGCATAAGGTGATTATAATAACGGTAAACAAAAGATAAGCTCCTTGAGAGAACTTGATATTGGATAAGCCGAGCTGAGTCTTTTGTACCTGTATCTCAGAGAAAGCCTTTGGGATTATATCAATACGGAATTAAACAAACTTACTTGTCTGGTTTGTACTGTACTATAATGTGAATCACATTATGATTATTATTATGATCCTATCAAAAAAATGATTATGCTATCGCATAAAACAGATAAAATGCATATAGCCAGTATTTTGGAATATTAATATTAGGAATTTTATAAAAAAATCTGTCAAGTTTGGTAGATACCTAATTTCTACATGAATACAAGCAGCAGAATAGACTAGCTAATTTGCATCCATCCGCTGAACTTTTTTTAACGAGATAAGAATCACTCACTACTTTAGCTTGATGATACCATTAGCCTAATGGCTGAGCCCAGAGTTTACTGATAAAATAGGTATGATTCAATCCAATCCACAGGTTAATGATTCAATGATGCGATCAAGTCAGAAAAAAACGTTGAGATTACGAATCTCTACCTACTTTGCATGGATTCATGAATGAGATTACAAAAAAAATAATATGCTTCTCGGAAAGAAGGAGAATGATTAATGCAACATGTATATAAAATCTTGGAAGAAGAACAAAACTCAATGACTCAGGCCGATGAAGAAATTATGTGAAACATCAAGCAAAAGAATAGAGCAGCTCAAGCGTTATTTTTTAAAACAGAATTTTCAGAAAAATATTATTTCCTCACCATAATTTTTTGACGTAAGTCTCGATATATTTTATCGTCTGCACAGCACTATCACTGATGATGACGATGTTGACGCTGAGTCGGCTTCGATGACACCTCCTGTCAAAAAATATATATTTTTGGGGATGTGAATACGGACGGACGTGTGCACCAACTTCAACGTTAGGAGAGTAACTGAGGAAGATTGTATTTGGACTTTCACGAAAAAATAATTTTTTCGGAGGGAGCAGAAGCCGCATCCGCCTTTACCTTCAACAACATTTTTGAGCTCGACTCTCTCAGGAGATGGTGAGGCAATGTTACGTAAGTATAGAGAACATGGAGACTTTTCTTGAGAGCAAGAGCTGATGCGGATGATGATGCCGTAAAGAAGTGTAGAAGATGTGAGCCGGTGCCAATGGCTTTTTATCCCCTCAGGCGTGGCGGCGGCGAGAAAAGCACCCTTCTTATGATCCATCCATGATGCCCAACCAATGGCAATGCCACCACCAACTAGCAAACCACGCTACAATGTGGTAGAGTGGTAATCGTAATCATAAATGGTGGAGGCTGTTGCTGCTGTTAGTTTAGTATGGGAAATATCCTGAATGTTTTAGAACCCTAGCGGAGCTCTGTAGTATAGTCCATGATGTTGTTGGTAAAAAAAATTTTATGATGAGCCTTCCTGCAACAGCTAATACCGGCAAACAACAAGTGGTTGTTGGGTTGTTGCTTGATTTGATAGCAGAAAACCAGCATAGCACGTTCCGCACACTGAGCCCATTCAATCCTAGTTTGATATGGATGCATCAAATTAAATTTCGGTGAGAGAGCTGTGGCTGTAAGCTGGCTACCCGAGCACGATGTAAAATCCAGACACGGTGTTCATGATATGATGATGATAGAAAACAGCAATCCAAAATTCTTGGGGACCGCAACATTGAGGAATTCCCACACTCAAACTCCTCCTTATCCAAAAGAGAAATGACAATCAGAAATTTATACTTTTGAATTTGAATCCCATTTCAAACACAATATGGCCTTGATGATTATGGAATAATTTCTTCCAGGTATAAACTTACCTTTTTGTCAACCGACAAACGAACCCAAAAGATTCCTCTCTGGAACAGGATCAGGGACATCCTCCTCCTCCTGATTTTGCGTCACTCTTTACTTTACACAAAAAAGAATGAAATCTCCAGTCCAGTGAAGTGAGCTTTTGTACGAGAGGAATCAATCCTCTTGGTTTTAGCGTTGTTGTCCATGCTCAAGCTTTTTTTCGCTCCTACTCAAAACTGACCAAGCCAAAGCCACCACCACCACCGCGACCGACGCTATCTCGGCATGGAATGGGCCTCAAGGCGATTTATCTCAAGCTTAGGCATAATATTCAGAGGAAAGGATGGAGAGGATGGTGAAAATGATTATTATGTATACCATCAATACTTTAACTAGCCAAACCAGCTTCAGCTATCATATCATCATCGTCCATAATTTTTTTCAGCTTTTTGATACGAGTTCCATTGCATTCTCCATTTCCATCCACGCCATTTACTTTTTCCAACTTGGCTTTCTGGCTTCATCAAATGAATAAAAAAATGCTTCAAGTTTCAAGTCTATTGCCTGTATCATCATCATCATCATCAGCGCATCTATCATCCACTAGATACATTCTACATAGTTGCAAAGTCTAGCGTAAGCAATAAAAAATTTCTCCTGCCTCCACACTTGCTTGCACTCCATTATGTAAGCACTTTATTCGCTTTCATGAAAACGCTTGCGATGATGATGATGATGTGATGTCGATGCGATGCTCTTTGTACTGACTATATTCACGAACGAACATAAAAATGCTTTTGCTGGAGTGGAGTGGAAATGTCCATTCCATTCTCTGGAGAATAATATGAAAATGAAATTCAACAATTTTTTTTTCAACTCAGACCATCTCAGATATAGCAATCGCAATTAAGAATTGCAGCGGTTTTTTTTGCTCAGACTGCTCAGGCTCTGGCTCTGTTCAATGCTGCAATCGTAATCACAAAAATGTTCGTATTCCAAAGATGCCACTTACTTTTTTGGAGGCTTCCATCTTCCATCCGTGTTCCAAGACAGCAAGCAGGCGCATTTGCATGAAAAATGAATCGAGCGAACTTTGGCTATTACATCAATGTCTAAATGTTCATGATAATGATTATGGTGAGCACAGTCAAAATGTGTTTTTATTTTAATACGACTAAAAAAATAATGCGCCTATATATTGTTTAGTTTCTTTCACATAAAAGATGTTACAGCTTTTTTACAAGTATGTATTAACTTTTTTATGTATCTTTGTGACTGGAGTGGAAAACCGCTCTTGTCTTTGTGTGGCCAGGTTAAACATATTTTTTCTCAATTTAACTTAGAAAAAATGTAATTTGCGTTGCAGTTTATTTTTTCAAGATTTTACAAGAAAATTGGAAAATGTGCGATCCAAAATGAGAAAATAGTACATTGCATCAAGTATTTAATTCTATATGTTCATGCTATGATGGTTTTTTCAAAGGAATGCGTGAGAGTGAAATGGAATACATAATATCGCCTCACATCCATAGTATCAGAATCAGAATTCCTCGTTTTTAAGGAATAAAATAAAAAGCCACTTTTTGGAAGAATCTTTTGAACTTTGTAAAAAATAAGAAACGAGCATTTACCTGGTATTGTAGGTAGGCAGGTGTGCCATATAAAGTAAGATAATGATGATGCACGCTAGTGAGGCAGCAACCTCACCTCAACTCTGAAAACCAAATCAACTTTTCATAGACCTGGACTTGGACAAGGATTTACAGTCGACTCAAGTTCAAAAATATGCAATGCGATGGATAAAAATTGTAACGAACAAAAATCGTATTGGGGTTGGTACATTTTTAGAATCAGAAATTGATTCTTATGTTTTTGAACTGGAAAGCATATTTTTGAACTGCGAAGAAATCTTAATGAAAAATTTTTAAGGTATTTCGTCGAGAAACTGATATATAGAATTAATTACATACTTAAGTAGAAAATTACTTTGAATAAATGCTACAATTGTTGAGTTTGTTTTATTTGTATGAATAATGCTAGCAGTTAGCATTTTTTCGAAGTCTCGATGGAACATGTAAATTGGTAAAGATTGATTCTCCACCGAACTTTTGCAGAAACGCTATGGTTGACGAAACTTAGAAAATAAAATGTCATGCATATCTAATGAAGGGCTTTTGGCATTCCAAACTTTAAATTAAATTCTAGGTTGATAAGAACAAGAACTGATGTGATGAGTTTGAACTGAGATTTGTCGATTTATAAGATAAAGAGAGCAAACTGATTGGAAAAGATTGTAAGTTTGGTGTTCATTTGGTGACAAGCACAGGTATCATGTTGGGTCGGATTTTGGATGATGTACAAAACATGAAGAAGATGTATGGATAACCAGCACTAGCAATGATGAAGTTAGTCAGCCATAGGAAAAGCGAAATTACTAGTTCCCGAATCAATTGTTTTAATCAAATAAAACTTCGACTTTATTGCTACAAGTGGATTATTAATCCAGATTTGTCGTTATTTTTCAGAAATATTGTTTTTCTTTAATCATACGCATTGCATATTATTGATTTCACTCTTTCTTTTTATTATTTCACATAATTATTATAATCGTATAATATATTTTTTTCATGTAGTCAGTAAAACTAAAACATTTACGCATTAAGTTAAGTTAGCAGATTAAAATTAACGTAATTAATACAAGCGCGAAATCCTTTCTCTTTAATTCACAATGTGTTCAAAAGAAATAGGAGTCACACTAACACAGATTGATTTATTTACGCACATTTTATGTACTTTTACCTTTCTTTTTTTTTCTACGGAGCCTTTTTCAATGTTGCTCGATTTTCTTCGGCTTCGATGACAAAAAATTACTTAACGTATAAGCATATTATTTACATGTTTGATGTTATGTTAAATAGGTAGTTTTACCAATATTTGAGAAAATATTTGTGAAACAAAAACGTTTGTCATGCTTGTTTAATACTTTGAAGTTGCTGCTTAAATCATTGGATTAAAACCAATCCATATGAGATTCGAGAAGTACAGGATGTTTTTTACTACACGTGGTAAATAATTTAAATAATATGTATTTATATCATAAAGCGAATTCAATTCGTACGAGAACTTAAAATAGGATATGCGATATAGCACAATTCAATGATGTCTAATAATTCAATAAATAAATAGAAAGCACCAAAGTTTACGTGATACTGAAAAACTAAAAAGCTGCAGGGTAATATATGGTGTATTTTGTTTCACAGAGGCTGCATCAAACGTGGAATTAAGTATGGATATGGATATTAGCATAATAGGCTTTACTACCACTACTATTGTTCCAAGAAAACTTCTCCACTTGTCTTTGACTATGAATTTCATTCGTGATTTCGTTTTGTTTTCCAGAGAAATTTTCACGAGAGAGAGGTTTAATCAACCTCGGTGTTTTGAGCTGATTCCAGAATCGTTTCGAAGCAGAAAGGCAAGAAGGAGTAGCCAGTGCCAGCGTAAAACTTGTTTTGAAACTCCACCCTGGAAATGAAATCGACACATGCGATGTAGACATAAAATAAGAGTGGAGAAACATTCAGCTTTCCAGATTTGAAAGCAGGCTTACCAATGAAGACGAAGAGTATGTAGAAACGCAGACAGACCTTCCATAAGCACCAATATTCCCAGCGTCAAGGTTGCCCAAGCTGCGAAAATAGCCCAGAGAACAATACCTCCGTACCAATTTGATTGCGCTAAACCGATTCGCATTACCATTCCCCAAAGTACTTCGGATAATTCTGAAACAACAAGAAAGTTTTAAATTCTTATGCTTTCTTTCTTTTTTCATTTTCCAGTTCATGAATTGAAAGTGAAAGTGGTGTATTCATGGGAAAGTTTGCGTCTTACGTGCATGAGCCAAGCTGAGAGCCCAAAGCCGGAGATAAGAGGCAGTGTTGGAGACGCATCCTAAAACGTATTCAATGGTGTGAATGCCTTGATGAATGCAAATGTCTTGAAAGCTTTCCTCCTCATCGTGACCACCACTTGCTGCTGCAGGTTGGGCCTGGTCGACCGGAATTGGCTGTCCACTTTCATCCAATACACCTCCGCCATTTATATTATCGAACTGTAACGAAACAAGGACCCCGCTAGATTCTCATATCCCGACGAAACGCTTATTTATTCATTCAGTCATCGCATCAATCATAAAGTACTGTACCTTGTTGTGCTGAAGTTGACGCTGTTTGTAAATAAGGTATGGCTTTCCACAAAGCATCCACGGGACGCAAAACAGTGCAATTACAACGAGGAATCGTTGGAATCCATTCTGACCAGCGTACATGTACGGCTCACATACTCCCACCTGCTCCATGCCTTTCATGAGGACCATATTTATGAATGTAATTAGAACCGAAGGAGCACAGTGGGCACCATCTTGGGCATCCGGAACTTTGTCTACAGAAATCAAAAAAACTCATCAGTCTTAGTCTTAAGTTTACAAGGCCAATCTTTTTCATTTTTCCAGAAACTATTGAGATCGACGTACCAGCCACAGCAGAGTAGTTGATCCATTTGTGAAAGATAAGTATGCAGAGATAGAAGAACAAGAAGACCATAAAGATAATTTGAGGAATGAATTCACAGATTATGTTGATTCGTTTGCCGAAAAATCGATGATTCCACAGGCCGACCAAGACTCCAAACATCATGTGTATCACGCCAATTATGATGGAAACCTTCATTTTGTAGGCATTTAAGAAGTTGATTTTGTTCTCTGCCACCTGCAAAGGTAACCATCATTTAAATGCCGTCGAAAAAATGGAACAATGGTTGCACAATAAAGGTTGGGTAATTCAATAAATACAATACCTGCCACACTGGGTCCATCCCTAGCGGATAGGATGTGTCTAGGAATGCGTTTTTCGGGTCCAACATTGTCGTTTTCCGTTTGAACAAGCCATAGTTGGAACCAGGTACATACCACACCTGATAAGAAGATAAATATTATGTATTACAATTGGTCCGAAATCTAAAGAAGAATAAGTGTTTTAGTGTGCTATTTATTGCGGAATCAGCATTCAACTTACAGTTCCTCTACGAAGAGCAAGATGAATAGCTTCTAAATCCAGGACTGGAACCCAGCATTCCGCAATCAAGCATTTTTGCGTGACATCGAGATTGAATAAGTTTAGTGTATGGTAAATTGCTTTAATCTTCCGAACTTTGGTAAACCACATTTTTATATTCTTTGCAGCTGCCACTAATACTCGATGACGATGGTCTTGAGTTTGACTAAGAACCTGAACGTGAATTGAAAATACAATTATTTGCAGACGCTGCTAACCAAGTTATTAAATTCCTGAAATCGATTTTGATCATAGCTCTAATAAAACAAAATTGCGTTTGCTTACAGTATTTAAGTCTTCGATCCGTGTCATAACACCAATTGCCATTTCCCTTCGGTCGTTTGGAGTTTCAGGGCATGGATATAATGTGGCTCGAAATCCTTCACAGATTTTCTTGACTCGGGTTTTTAGCTGGTCTCCTTGAAAAAATATTATGAACACGGACTTGTACACTTGATCACCCTAAAAACCAATAGAAAAAATATATGCAAGTTATACACTTTTCTGACCCTTAAAGATTAGCTATACATAGGTCATAACAATAATCATAATACTAAAACTAAAAGTAGGACAATTACCGTTGTGGGATCTTCTAATGGATTATCGATTTCGGCCTGCCTCAAAAACACATTTCCTCTGCAGGCTCTCCACAGCATTCGCTCAAACGGAGGAATACGTTCTCTCAATATCACGCCAGCTACAAATCTGTAAAACGAATGATACACAATGTGAATATGAGTGAAAGTAATTTTGCCGTTGTAAAGAATATGAATTTACGTATGTGGGGTTAGTTGAGACAGAGTTTTTTTTACATAATTTACAGAGGCTTTGGTCACTTTAATTTGCTTTCCAATGTGAAAAAATAAAATATAGCAATAGTGAGTACCCCAACTGTCCTGCAGTTTTCGAAGCAAGCTCCATCATATTGGTACCATATACAGACTCCTCGATCAAGTTTGCCGTTAAAGATTCATCCGCATCTCTAGTTTCACGCTTGTTAAATCAATACATACACAGAATAAATTAATACCTGTCTCGCAAATAAAATCTGACAAAACTTGGCCCTGTACTTCCCTGAAACCTACCACATGTTGAGTCGAAGTATTATGGTCTACTTATCAATGCATTCTAACAATGTGCCGTAAAAAGATCTCGGCCTAGCATAACAATCAACGATCAAGAAATCAAAGTTAATAGAGGATTTATGACAATAACAATGTAAGATCATAGCTATAACAGTCGATAATCTGAAGTTTTTAAACCCCGTAATTCTAACAAATTATTTATATACATAATTTAATTTTATCTTTGAAGAATTGCCAGAGTCAATGAGATCGATATTTTAAAAGGTGAAAATGACAAAATTAAGCTAGTAAAGGGACCAAAGCCTGTGACAAGTGGTTTTATTTAAGCATAACATTGCTCATTAAAACCATCATTATTAAGTAGTAAAAAGATTTTGTATTGTTAAGTAGCAATTGAAAAACAAGACAGAAGTAATTGCCACAGCCCGAAAGCCAGAAGTGCAATAATATTGATTGGAGAAAGTCAAAACCTTTTGTAATAAAGTGCGAGTTGAGAGGTTAATAAATCAGTCGTAACAAGTAGATTAGCATAAGCAACTGCAATTATTACCCCAGTTTTAAGGATTGACCCCCAGCTCTCAGACCTTCTTCTCCTAGCAAATTGACTTGTTCATCTTGATCTCGACTAGGATCTGCCATCTGCGAGTAGTAGGAGGGGTGTTCGTTACGACAAAACGAATAATAATCAACCTGCTCATTTTTTGTTTTGTTTTTTATCGAACGGAAAGTAACGGAACCAAATAAAAAACAAGCACGGGATTCATTGATTGTCCATATCGCATACAGGAACGTCCATAAAGGTCCGCAGCAAAAGTCAAATGCACGAAAGCAGGAATAACGTGTAACGTACCGTGGAAAGCAAAATTAAATGGCAAAAATTATAAATCAAGCTTATCAATATTAAGACATGACACAACTGCGCATAAATAATCATAACCTAATTAATAATTAGCTAGATACGGGTGTTACAAGATTTTGAATTGCATAAAGGAATCGGAGAAACTCAAAAGCTTAAACATGCAGCTAATTAGAGTACCTGCTGAAATCGACAAAAATGTGATACAGCCATAGCGAATAGGAAGCGTCTTTTTTATCTGGTAGTTTCGAAACTTTTAAATACGGTAGAATGCATTGAATAATATAGACCACAGAAATGAATTGTTTACTATGTATATAAAAACAAAAATAAAGGATATTGATATTTTTTAAAGTAGGCTAATTAAGTATGCTAATACAAGTACAAGTATCTCTAAAACAAGTATCTTAAACATATCAACCTACTAAATAATTGGAATAATGATACTTGGTTGTGGATTGCAAAAGAAAATTTAGAAAAACTCAAAA
>JAHZNI010002807.1:0-18241 GCA_027744415.1 Seira ritae
GATGAAATGGGATACGTGGAAGAAATCAGCTGTTCCTATATACACGTATATGGGGAGAATTCCATCCATTTTATCCATCCAGTGGACGAAATTGGACAAAATTCATTTCATCCACCAAGAGTTGGTGGATAAATGGATAAAGGACGAACTCTGCCTGTAACCATTGTCCCTAAAGAACTGCATCATATTATGTTTCTTTTTCAAGTTTGAACTGATGAAGGAATTCAAAATGTCTAACAACGTATTTGAATAGACAAGCAAAAAGAATGCAATATTATTATCTTGATCATAGCGAATCTTCCAAATCACAGAGATTAGCCAATCTCTTGGTGTTTCTTTAGAAATGTTTTCATTTCTGTTAAGCTCGTGTTAATTTATGGTTCAGGATTATACTATATCTATTGCGACTAATTCATTACAGAAGTCATCGGACAGACCAACTCCGTTAAAGAAAAGCAGGGATAAAATTTCTAATTTTAAAAATACATTATAAAATACTTTGCTAACAATGCATTTTTTCAATTCAGGAAAAATATTTTTCTTGACTACTGCTACTAGACAATCCAATTTTGCCAAAGCTATATTTCCACCTTTCTCTTCACACTTCCTCCTTTCACATGAAAATACCGATGAAGCTTGGAAAAAATTCTTGGTTTTTTTGTGGTTGAATGAATGATGTGTAATAAAAATACTATCGCATTTATTATCTAAATCGAATAACTCAATAACTTTAAGTTACTGACGTTTCTCCTTCTCCATCCGGAATTGAACAAAATTGCGTAAATATTATTCTTCTTTCTCAATTTGCCTGAAAATGCACTTGGAAAGAATACAATATCTTATTTTCTTATGTGAAATTACGTCACATTCTATATGGGTCCATTTTTATTTACTTTTTAAGTTTTAAGTTGACTTACTCGCGCCCGAATGAATAGAATCCAGGAGAAGGCGGACGTGCGTGGAAAATAAAATTCTAAAGAAAGATACAAGTTTGGAATCCTTTCAGATGCTGATATAATAGTCCATAAAAATATGTGAAAGATAAAGATGATGTTGTTTGAAGTGGCAAAGTAGGTATTACTTTTTTTCTGGAAAATCATGACTGACTTTTATGAGTAATGCTCACACTTAGAATTGACGTTGACTTGATGTGCTTGCGATGTGATGCATCTTGCAAGGTTGGGTTTGGATTCAGAGATGGATTTTGTCCGAACAATATTCGTTATTTTCCAGGACATGGAAATAATTGAATATATGGACAATAATGGGTAATAATGGACAATACATCCGTCTAATATGGTATCATATCACCCCTTTTACTCTATGACTACCCTGGTAAGTATATCAGCAATGTCTAATATTATTGTCCAGTTTCCAAATTTTATTTTGCCCATAGTTGGCCGGACAATATGTATTATATTGACCACCCTCTGATTATTGCCCAGCGCCAAGTCGGTTTGGATAATGAACCTTTCGTTGAGTGGATTTAAAATTGTGAATGGAAATCCATGGTACAGATCCGCGTTGTCTGTGTTGAGATTAACTGAAAATGAATGCGTACGAGTAAAATATCAAGTTTAAGTAAAATGGCAGGAAGGATTTTTCTAAGCCTTAAGAGGCGTGTTGAGTATATTCAAAGGGTTAAAGAAGCGTGAAGAAAGGCTGAAGGTTTAAAAGAGGATTTTTTTCTCCTGGAAATGTCTGGTCAACTCAGTCACTTTTCATATCACCTTAGAAACTCAAAAAGTATATACATACATACTTAAAGATACTCTGAGTTTCCAGAAGTCAGTTTAGATTTATGAAAATTTTTTACGCATCGCTTCAAGCCATTTTCACCGCATTTCCGAACTTGCCATTTCCAATTCCAGAGGAAACACGTGAACTCGTAAACTTTCCCTGTTTTGTCTGAACTGTCGTAATATTAAAGTATGTGACTTCATCATATGAAAACAAACTTTTTTATTAGATTGTCATAAACTGAAATTTAATTATTTAAAATCAATTTTACTCTAAAACTCAATAATATGATTAAATCAAACAATTCAATTCACTAGAACTCTAGAATTTCCGGTGGAAGTTTTACAATGCCATTAAAAAAGTTTATTTACCTTCGTACTCTCTCCCCTGATATTTTAGAACTTAAAATTGACATAAGCTGTCACTGGTAATTTGCGTTGAGCTGGCACCGTATTCAGTTACCCTTTAATGGTCCTGTTTTACATGCCCTATCTCGTAAAATCAGATATTTAGATGTGCATAAACTTGATCATAATGACGATGAAAATAATGAAAATGTCTGCTTTATGCCTTGCTCCTGCCCTCAACTCAATGGAAACGCTTACTTTTCAGTTGAAGAGCTTGTTTTAAATGACCTTAGGGGCTACTTTTCCAACATAACATACCCACACGCCATGAAAGCTAGAAGTTATAAATAGGAAATATATATTAACAAGATGTACGTGTGGGCAGTTGAGCGAGTTAAGGGTTAAAATTGATCAAGGGGTTTCTTAGTGGCGAGAAAACGATCTAGATCAAAATCAGCTCGGAATGGGCTTATCTACACAAGTTATCATACATGGAAACCCCGTTTGTATGCATACGCTTATACATTGAAATGTGGATTTGGCAATCTTTTTGAAGCAGAAATCTTGTCAAAGGAGCATACCTGAACATACCTAAGGAGCATAAGATAGTAAAAATTCTAACAAGATTTAATAATTTTTAAAATACATAGGTCGATTGATAATGCAAAAAAAACAATATTGAAACGATACTTTTCAGTTACAAGCAAACTGAATTTTCATCGGTTGTTTCTAAATGTCACAATGGTTCCGAACATCTGAGCAATTTGAAAATACGAAGCAACAAAAATCAATTACAAATTTAACGTTGTAGTTTTTCTGAATCAATAGGCCAGGATATGTGGTCAAGCTACATGCACTCCATTGACCCTAGACAAGATTTCTCCATCAAAAAGATTGAAAAATCCTCATTACAATGCATAAGTGTATACATACATACGGGGTTTCCATGCATGATAACTAGATAAGCCCATTCCGAGCTGATTTTTTGTCCTTGACAACCCCTATGTGATCAATTTTAGTACTTAACTCGCTCAACTGCCCACACGTACTCCTTGTAAGTAAAAAGGAACGAGAAGCAGCAGAAAAGTTGTGGAAGTATTTTCTTACCTGAGTTGGCTAGCTGAACTTGAAGATCAAAGTTGAGATTATGTGCAATATGCATTTTAAGATTCAGACAAGATTATCGTTTCTCTCTTAATTTAGTGATTTGGAAATACGGAGGAAAAGTTTTACCCATTATTTCCCTGGAAGAAGGACTAGAACTATCGTGTCTAGTGCTATTCGTTTTCTTGATGTTATGATGTTTATTTGTATGAGTTAGTTTAATCGAAATAGGAAACATTTTGAGGAACAAGAACCGAAAAGAAAAAAAAACATCTACAATTTTTGAAAGTCATGTTTTCGAAATTTCGTAGCATATCGAATTTTACAATCAAAAAGTTTAAATTTGATATCAAACTTACCCAAGAAATGCTTTATTTAAAAGCATTATTCTTAAATAGAAAAATTATGTTTAAACACGTAAATTTATGTCGGCTAAAATTATGGAAATTGAAAAAACATACAATTTTGAATGGAGCAGTAGTTTTTCCATGATTTTTCCATATATCCATTCTACATCTAAAAAATTCCTGTTCTTACATGTTTAAACAAACACCACATAAGTTTTACATTTGAAAGTAAAATTCCTGAACTTAATATTGCCATGATTGGTATCAAAAGTTGGAAAAGGTCATGGCCCAGTAAACCTCAACTAAAATGTCGTTCTTTACCTTTTATTTTCTTGTCGTTATTCCTCATTGTTTCCCCTTTCCTGAGTTTGAAGTTTCTGTAATAAAGGACCGATTACGATGTAATGAATGCACATCAAATACTTCCAGCTCATATGATATCATTTCGTCTTGTTCATCTTTTTACTTATCCCTTCATCTCAGTCCAAACGTCTCAGGTACAATTGAAAAGGCGCATCTTTACTTACATTGAAGAAATACTTATACAGTCTTGTTCATGGCATTACCTTTTTGGTCTCATGATCCCAATGGAAATGTAAATGCAAGTTCTTCTTGCAACCTTATCCAGCCAGACTAGCTCTTCCACACCTTTTTTTCCATTATCGTATCATCAAAGATCTTTCTTCCCAACCTTGTTCATGCACCCCTTAACAATATCCGTCCCAATAGACTCCATGAACACGATGTAAAAGTATAATAAGTGACTTACGTTTAGGCCGGCCAGTCCAACTTAGTGCTCCTTTTCAGGTTCCAAAGAAATAATCGCCTTGATTTTCTATTTATTTTTTTATATTGAACATGATGTGGCAGTTTGTTTGCCAGGAATTTGTTTTTGGAAAATATGTTACTGAGAACAAACTCAATCGTCACAAGGCATGAGCAAATTAAGATGTTTCTTTTCAACTTTCACTTCAACTTTCGCCGCGCATCATCTCTTTTCTCCGGAATTGTGATTTTGTGTTTTACTCCTTTGTTATTATTCCGGTAATAATATTTCATTTGGTCTAGCTCTACTTGGGGTGGATTAAGCTGGAACAGAAAATGTGAGAAACAACTCAAATAAAATCGATATTGCCTTACTATGCATGTTTGGATACGCTGGACGTATTTACTGCTTTCCATGGCTGAAATTGCATCTGGAAGATATCTGGGAAGTCATGATGTCATAACGCGTTTCCAGGTTCAGACTGTCTGCACTCTACTCTCTCTGGATGTATTATGACTTTCGGAAGTATTTCTTGCACAGAAAGTCTTTCTATAAAATGGTAAAGTTCATGCAACGTGTAAAAGTTTTGTTTATGCTGGTGTACTAGCATTGACGAGTGGGACTCCCACAGATAGTGCAGCTAGAGAATCGCATGACCATAAACTCATAATCATATCGAGATCCAGATCAATATATTACAAAAACTGAACAGTTTTCTCTCTACGAGTGAGAATGTGAAAATATGTTCCGGAAGTAAATTCATGACTCAAATCTATTTGCTTCCATATGAACAATAACGTGGGATAAATATTTCTAAAGGTAGAGTCAGGTCTAGGCCACGTTGCATGCCACATTAATTTGAAAGGGATTATCTGTCTCGTTTGGGTTGATCTAGTTCCTAGGAATATTTGGGTCATGTTCATTTTATACAACTTCGGCATATTATGATAAGTTTTTTTTCTATATTTCTTCTTGAAGTCAGCCAGGGAAAGTTTTCTTTACTTTTTGCATGCCAATACAAAAGTTAGTGTTAGAGCCGACTTCCGCGTGCTGACGCATGGTATGTAGGTGTAAGTCAGCAAACACTGAACACGTTTTTGTTGTATATGCTTACATTCTTCATCGGCAGCATATAATTTGCATTTTGCTTTTTAGAGGGACTAACTTGGAGCTTGAATTATTTACGTGCTCGCGAAGAGAAGATGAACAAGTAGACACTTTTTTTGTTGGATTTCAAGTTTTTTCTTTGTTTGTGGTGGATGAATTCTTAACATGTAAAGCAAGCAAGCCTTTCCATTTTTGGAGGGGGTGGGGGTACCAAGTGTAGAAGAAATTTAAGTCGGATTTTAAATTTCGTAAGCCGTCTATTCGTAGGATATTAAAGCATACTTTATCCTTGCCGAGAATGGTAATTTTATCCACTCGCTCGCTTTTTGGTGGATGAAATGGGAAATAGAGATGTGAAAGAAATCATATATTATTATGTGTTTACTTTGCTTAAACAGGCTTCGTTTCCGTTTGTTTATAATGGTTTTGCTAAAAAACGCCAATGAAAGATGCGATGGTACCTATACTTCAATTAAAGTTCTCCGCATTGATAGAATGCATCTATGGTGTTTAGCCGTTGTCATTTATTTTGGATGGTATTTTAGAAAATGATGTAAGAGTGTGCTAGATAGTTTTACAAGAAACACTTATTTGGCGCATTGTGCATTTCCTCTCCCAAGGCAATACTTTCTAGTGGATGTATAGCAAGATGGAAAAGTCTATCGCATATCTTCATTTTTTTTGTTTTCTTTCTAGATGATCTGATGAGTTTTCATATCTTGATGAATTTCATTGGAACCAAATTTGACCTGCTTTCATATCATCCTTATCTTCAAATGCCCTTGTGACTTCCTCTTTCTTTATTAATTTAAAGTGTCACAGCAAGTAAAATATTGATTTTCATAGGGACCTGCTGTAATGCTTTAATAGTTTATATTTTTGCCTTACCTTGGACTATATTAGCCTTTTAAGGAAAAACTGAAAACATGTCTGAATTAGTCAGGCGTCTATTCTCTGCAATGGTTAACGATGTGGGACTTTAAAAAAGACTAGTCAAACCTTCGTTTAACACCGTGAATCACCTTTGTAAGTAGCTTAGTATTTTGACGTAATGCTGACTAGGAGAAGGGCAATTTATCGCACTAAATAGAATGTAACCTACAAACCATAGCATCGACATTGACATGTGGGGAAGGATTCCGACATGACAAAGAATGTTCTAGTTTCACAAAAAATAAAAAGCAAAACATGCACGTACTTCCTATTTTCAGCAAATGATCTCTATCTCTCCCTAAGTTGGCTGCGGCTGGTGTCTTGTCTTCGCCAGCGTAACTGTATTTTCCTCAGATGCTTTTTTCCTTGAAGTATTTATTTGCAGTCCTGTCTTTTCCTTTCCATTTCGCGGCATTATTTTACAGCTCGCTCGTAAAGTACCCCAGAGATTTCGAATGATATGAAAAATCCCTTTATCCTCCCTCAAGAGAACAACACCGGATTTCCATAAACAATGAATGTACATAATATACCGTAGTACCCATCCAACAATCCAAGTCAGAAGGAACTTTCGAGTGTTGTTTTCACTTCAACGAAGAATATGAAATCGAAAAGCGAAAATAACGAGGATTTGACTTTGACTTTCTCATGTTTGGGGAATTCCTTTTTTGGCTAGCCGATGCAGGATTTCCTTCAAAAGCCAGCTCATGCTGAACGAAGAGTAGTATTTAAATTGGGAGAGATTTAGTAAAAAAAATGAACCAGAGAGCGACCTACATATTTGACGTTGTGCAGCGAATAGGATTACTGTTGAGATAGGAAGTCGGCGCCGAACATGTTGAGCAGACATTGAGGTACTGATTAGAATGTGACAATGGCATATATTAAGTCGCTCTTTAAAACGGTAGTCACCCTCGTAGTGAAATGAACCTTGGCTGATTGAATATTTCACCTAGATTTTTTGCTGAGCTCAGCGGCTTTATGTTCATTCATAAACTTCATGTTCCACTACTAACTATATTATTATCTTAAAGTGAAAGCATGCTTGATGAATAGTGTAAAGTGCTGAAAGGGTGAAAATTATATTCATTTTCACATCATTATAAATTGTGTTGGATAACAGGCAAAAGTCATAACAGTTAACTCAGGAAGTATTAAACAAAACTCTGATGCTTTCTCTGACATCATCTATGTATGCACGATAAATCGCAGCCGTTTAGACTTTCTCGTTTCATTGAGTAAATTACTTTCGACTTTCAAAATAACTTGTACGATAGTACATGGGCGGCACAATAGGGGTAGAAGGCTAAGAATTTTCTCCCCCTGAAATTCAGCATTTGACATTATAGGATAGGGAAAGCCATACGTTGCAGGAAAGGACTTTCTACCCCACGTCCCACCCTCAAACTTTGCAGTTGTGCCGCCACTACGATAGTACTTAGTAGAAAGCAAAGCCTGCAAAATGACAGATTCAGTTTCCGAAGTTTACAGATATTACTGTGAACTCAGGCGCATTTTAACTACCGTACCCTACTCCATATCCCTGTCAATGCTAAAACTATTAGATCAAGACCCCTGCCAACTTCAATGGGGCATTGAAAATCGAGGGTGGCACCTTCGAAGACAAAGTTTTATGAAGATGTTGGCAAACTTAAAGTTACTTACTGTTCTGGTTCTGTGGCTTTTCAAAAGTTTTCTAATAAAAATTCCAAGTTCAGATTTCTGAGAAATGAAAGTTTCTAATGAGAACGCAATGGGTTTGTCTTATCGAAGAATACAAATTTGGATAACTATCAGTATGCATAGGTTCTTATCTGACATGTTCCGTTAGATAATTCTACATATAAAACTATATCCTTCCTTTTCATCTAGTTTGAAGGCTTTTAGATTCTTCTACAAATTGCAAGCATACAAGTTTCAGGAACTATTTGTTTGGTTAAAATTTATTGAGTTGAAGTAGGAATTTGAGCTGCAGAAGCAGGATTAATCAGACGCTCTATGTATCATGCAATCTATCACTTGTTATTTAAGCTGTTCATATTTCGAAACAGAGCTGTGATGATGATATTAATTTGATGTGCCTGTGAAGTTCAGAATCCGGAAATGAGTCCAAATGGAAAGTTAATGGACAAAAGAAAGTTATTATTTTGCTTGCTGTCATATCTAGTCGTAGATAGTAATGGTCTCTTGTCGTGTTTCGTATTCCAGAATCAAATATTGCAGCTCCTAAATGCATGTCATTAGATTTCTCTTTTTCTCTGATCTGCTCTATTGTGGTGTAAACTTGTTTTTGGGTGAAAGTGGAAATGGTCCATAGTACATTAGATCATATAGTACATAGTCAAAACTGGAATTATTTCCATATCAGACAAAACGCCATGACATCATTGTTCGCATTAGTATCTACAATTGAAACAAAGCTAGATCTCACTGTGGTGGTGATAATATGGCAATATTACTATTTCCTCCTTATAAATATTACTCCTGACCTATAGGTTGCTCCATTGCCACAAGTTTAGTGGATGCAAAAAATAATTTTAGATAGTTGGTTTGCTTTGAACATTGACTCTGACAGTAGGGAAATGCCATGATGTCTTTGTTCGTAGTCATGTCATGTCATGGGATTGAATGATAACGCCCAAATGACATCTAATGGAAGTACGGAATAATCAACATCTGTGTCCTCATAGTCCTTGCTCTCGCTCTCATAATTGATTTTAGTTGTATACCTTCATGGTTACATTTTCATTTCCTGGTTGGAACATGCATCTGTCACTAAAACTTGAATAACTCTCCCGTTTTTGGTCGGTTTTGGCTGAAATACGATTAGGTTTCGTGCGAAAGGCCCACTCTTTGTGTGTAGCAAATTTCAGCTAAATATTTTATTCCTGTCAAACGAAATCGTGTCCAGCGACAGACGTACAGAAAAAGCAAAAACATGAGAATCAATTCTGATTCTAAAAGGGATACTCATTGTTCACCTACGCATTCTCAGCTCTTGTAATACAATAGGTTAAAACACAAGTAAGATCCTTAACTCCTAATGTCTTAATATTATTTTTATTTTTTGCAGAATAATATTTTTTCGCTCTTTCTATGTGTACGCCTATTTCGATTACTGGCCTGTTGGCTTATGATTTCGGGTTCATGAGGTACTTGTACTTCAAGGTATATAACTCAAAGTGAGATCGATTAATAGGATATGAAGACCACTTACTTGTGAGTGTAAAACTCACGTTTCATATCGAAATTCAAAACTCCATCCCAACCCACCTGGAAATCGTGACTCATTTCTCACAAGCGTTTAGAGAATGAACTGAATGAAGTGCAAACGATTGCAATACTTTATAAAGATGCACAAGATCGACACGAAAGGAATTTCTTGAGAACGAATTCTGAACAATCAACTAATTTTATTAAAGTTGATTCAATCTTAGTCAATAGTTCGTAATATACTGTGATTTTAATCTCTCTGGTAGGGTGCGAGTTGAGACAGGATGAGTCTTGAAACATCATCTTGGCATGATTAATGACCTAAGGATTCCTGTTTCACTTGATTCTTGATTCATAAGTTCATTTGAGTTTTGCCATGAAACTTTCCAATGAAACATGTTTGTTATGATATTATGAATATCATGATTTAGGCATTATGATAATCGCGATTATTTTGAAATTTTGAGATTTTGACATTGTCAGACTTTAGATAAAAATTAGAAAATTTCACAAAAAAAGNTTTAGATAAAAATTAGAAAATTTCACAAAAAAAAGTAGATTTTGACATAATGAGATTTCGGCATTCTAAGACGCTTCCGAATGATTTGCTTGGCATTAAAACGAGTTCGTTGTCTTCCTCTCACTACCCCACGGGTACCAAAATTGTCTGGAAAGGTTTTTCTGTGTTCACGCTCGCACTTAGCTGCACCCTTTCTGGAAAGGCGATAGTGCACAAGAGATGCTCATTACTGCGGCAATAAAGATCCCATCAACTTTCATGTGCATCGGAACACTATTTGAGGTGTAATAAGCCTTATCATATCTTTATATTCTTTATTATGGACTCAAGTTGCTTCCTTCCAATTCATTACAAACTTGAAATGTTTTCTCAACAAAGTCATGCAACGAAGCGAGAATTATTCATGCGCAGATGTGGATATAAAAGCAATTTTAGCTTATTCAGGGAAAAGGCAATTGAATTTTCTCGTACGAATTACGAAAGTAAAAGAATGAATAAACTGGACAAAAGGAATAAGCTCGCCTCCAGTAGTCTGAAGCCTGGAAAGGAATAAAAGAAATGTAATTATGTTAATCAATATGAAGCCATAGTCATATTCCATGGTCCTTTCACGATCAGCATTTCATCCGGACGCCTTGAATTTTCCCTCTACTCAGAGGATATTTCAAGTCAGGAAATTATTTTTTGTTAAAAGGAAAGTTAAACAAGTCATAAAGACAGAAGTGAGAAGAGCCTATTTTCATTATCCAAATTAGACTTGGGTTCATTCGTGGTGATTTTTTTTCGATAAGATAATATGTACATCAAATTGGATTCAGCTTCTACAGTGAGCGAGTTGAAATGAGGACATTTTGTGTGTCGTTATCAAAGTTCGTGAACAATACCTTATCGAAGACCCTCAAGTGCACCTTGTCTTTCTGAGCCAAAAAAGTTTAATTGAATTGTTTTCGCCGCTGTGCTCTGTGCATTGCATAAATGACATGTCGTTATAATCTTAAACATTTAACCTCTTCATATTTTTCAGCTGTCAAACAAGGCAATAAAATGTACCTAATGTAGAAACAGCACCAAGGTAAATTGGAATTATAGATGTCTGGGTCGACTTGAAAGGATTGCATTTCATCATTCACTATTCACAATTAAAACTGTGAATTTCGATCACAGAAATCTTTTTAAAAATGATCGACTCACAGCTCTGCAATGATAGGCACCGATATTTACAGTACAGTGAAAATACCGATACCCAATTATATAATGCATAAGCAATAAGTACCTTCCGAGATTTGAAAATTAATTTTAATAATTTGATGATATTTTTTACTTTTACAACAGTACATTGAGTGAGACTGGAAGGCATCATCCAAATCCACGTAGCGTCTGGGGCAAAATAATGCACTGAAAATGGATCAGAAGCAGCTAGAAAACTCGACAATCATGTTCCACTCATTTAAACATCCCTTCTTCCCCAAAATGATTTCAATGTACTTTTTCCTCCTCTTTTTCATTCCCCTTGAAACTCATACCGTAGCATTGGTCTTACCGACATTACCATCGTCGTCGTCTCCAGTTTCACATTCTCCTACTTCATTTGATTTGACGCCTGCTTCGTCATTATCAAGTTCAACCACAACAACGGTGAGCAATAGCAGTCAGACGGTGTTGTCTACAGCCACTACCTATCAAGATGATAAGGACCACGACAACATGAAAACTGGTATGTGAATTTATTCCATGTACTTGGACACACTGAAAGAAATGTGCATTTTAACGTCTTCACCAGAAAGAATGATTGTGACTGCTGTCCCTAAATCTCATGTCTTGGTCTTGGTTTCATGCTAAACATTCCTGTAGAAAAAGTCGAATAAACGTTTTCGAAGCGGAACATGAAGATTCCGTAGAATTTAAAAAATTTCTCATTTCTCATGATCTCGTTTCATACTAATATACGCGGATTGTAATGTATAGTCATGATATACGAATGCAATAGAAGAGCCCGAAGTAAGCAGTGCTGCATGTAATTTTCAGATTTTTTTGAATAAGAATTCAATAAAAACTTCGACTTAAATTCAATCAAAACCTAATATCGATGGACTAGATTGTAGCGGAAACATATGAAAATCTTCGAGGTCTGTAACGGGCACATATGATTTTCTTCGAGGCTTGTAACAGACACATATGATTTTTTGCTAGACTTGTAACGGGCACATACGACTTCTGAGAAAATCCTTGTAATGGGCATATACGCATTTTTTGTGAATCAAGGAAACTGTAAATTACTATCTAACTACAAAAATGAGAGATTTCATGCGCGAAATTAAACTATAGTTGGTGGTATAAAATTTAATTTCGAACCTACTGGGTTCTCAAGTAATTAAAGACAAATATTTTTTTTTTAAATTCAAGTGGAGTAGTTATTTGTTAAATTCAATTATTCAAGAATTCAAGTATATGATAATTATTTGTTAAACTAGAAAATACTAATGTTACCTCTAATGTAGAGTAATTGCATGTAGAGTAATTGTGTTTATAAAACGGTTCAAGGAACGAAGACTTATGTAGACCTGCATGTCAAAACGTATAGAAAAAGACAGGCTTTCAATATCAGCTAAAAGATCGCTTTGTTCAAAAAACACATATGTGCCCATTACAAGGGCTTTCTCGAAAGTCGTATGTGCCCATTACAAGTCTAGCAAACATTCAAATGTGCCTGTTACAAGTCTCGCAAAAAATCATGTGTGCCTGTTACAGACCTCGAAGATTTTCATATGTTTCCGCTACAATTTAGTCCATCGATATGTCATACATAATACTAATTTATATTTTAACATTTCCACTCTCACATCGATTTTGTTTCCAAATCATGATGAAGAAATGTAATAATATGTAGTCTTGTCATTCCAACACGTCAACCAAAATCAAGATTAATGGAAGGGAAAGAAAAAATTAGTTAAGACTTGTTGAATGAATTGTGGAAGAAGTACAGGGACGGACAAGGTGACATTGGTTGCAAAAACTTACAATGACATAATAAAACAGATGTAAGTACTTATCGCATCTGCAATAATTAATTTTATACAATATAATATGATTCGTGCTTGCTTCAAATAGATTAGGGGTAACTGTTTAATTAAATACCTATGCGCAACATCGGTGATCCTTCTTGACATTGTCTTCAAGGCGTTGTAAAAAGCATCAGGAGCACCAAGAAAGCAATTAATTATAGCATGGCGAAAGTACTTTTACACTCTTTCAGCGTTGTTGATGAAACTATTCTTTTTCTGTATATTCAATGCACAAAATAAAAAAAATCTAAGCGTTCACTATGGAATTTTGTTTTCCCTTTCTTCAGCACCTCAACAAACCTACTCCTCCAGCCCTGCGGTATCTCTGCCTCTTCATGACAACAATGAAGGAGATAAGGACGAATCCACACTGCAGGACCAAGTCGATGAGGACTACCAAAGCGATCATTTTCATCATTACCGACAAAAGCATCAACGTCAATTTGATGACCACGAGCAGAACGACGGTGCTCCTGGAAGAGGTGTGCAATGAATTTACTTTTAACTCCCACTAGCTCCGACATTATCTGGTTTCGCTTGAAGGCTACTTTAGGTCCGAAGAATGTCGAAACTGCATCAGATGATTATAGGAACAAACGTTTTTCACTATTCACTATGTCGATCAAGAAAGCATACCTTTCGCGAAACAAAATTTCGGTAATCCCAATGGAGGATTAAAGGAGTTTAAGTTTGAGCACGAGTGAGGAAAGGATTGTCACTATCTTCGTCGTTTTCTTAATGCATTTCCCTTCGGCAAAGGCTTGGAAAAATTCGAATCAATTTTTTCTCGAGAAGATGAGAACTAAAATATTTTTAGAATGGAATAAGACACGAAAGGACATTATGGTTATGGCTAAAATGCACATACTAAATTGTCTGTAGATTTTGCTGAAAATTAGAAAGCACATGAAACCTTAAAATATCATGGAAACAATTACGTCGTCGTTATTCAAGTGATGTCTTTTTCATTCTCGTGCGCGCATCCTTCCCGTAAATCAATGAAAGGTATCGCGATGAGATTATACATGAATCATATAGCTTATAGCTGATTAGATATGCGACGATCTATGGAAAGCTCGAAGCGATGTCAGTGACTTTTTGTTTTTTTTTGTTGAACGATGACTGTTTTTCCCGATAGATTTTCCACCAAGTCTCATGCGTGAAATGTCGGAAGTGAAAAGTTTTCTGGTTGGACTAAAGGAAAGGGGACCCACAAAGGAAAATTTCAAAATGTGTAGGAAACTTCACCAAAATGTCTTTCACGTCACCCCGATCATTTTCTCACTTTGCCCGAGCCGCGACGCCTTCTCGTGGCTGGGTACAGCACGTCGATGCGCGTACACATTTAATTTACACGTAGATAATACAAAGTGACAATTGCTGCACATGTGTTCTGGAGTGACAGGAAGAGTCCTTCACACTATGACTCTCTTAAGGTTCCTTAATACCTCAACTCAATATGCGAGGAAGAATGATAATAGAACTGGGGCAAAGTGCGAAAATGATCGGCGTTATGTGAAATGAACTTTGGTGGTGCTTATATGCCTCTGGGGGCCTTCCTTGCGGGTCTGGGGCAATTTGAAATTTTCGGGGGCAAAGTGAGAAAATGATGGGGGTGACGTGAAAAACATTTTGATGAAGTTTCCGACACATTTTGAAATTTTCCTTTGTGGGTCCCCTTTCCTTTAGTCCAACCAATGCGGTTGTGGCTGACATTAAAGATTTCATATCCAATCCATCTAATTCTCGAGAAAAACAAGAAAAGGAATTTGGCAATTTCCGGATGGAAATTTTCGGTCTTCGAATTTCCTATTCAATCGCATAGTTTTGATCTTATATGACAATTTCGAGAAAAAAATCTAGAATTTATCCTTATGAATAAAAATTTTTCGAGAAAAAAATCAGGTTGTAGAAATGTAAAGTATATATAGGATTGAATAGAATCACCCATTTTTGAGTAAAACAGGTTTCAACGAGTGACATTTGAGTGGCAGTTGAAAATCTGTTATGGAGTTTTAGATTAAAAAGCAAAGCATCAAATTTAAAGTTTCGGCTAATAGATTAATTTGCAAAAACATTCTATTTTCCCTAGGTCACAGACAACTGCGTTCTCCCTGAGGGCTGGAAAGGGAAATGGTTCCAGTCTGGAGTCCCGTCTTCATTCACGATCGACAGGAAGTCGATGGGCGAGAAAGGCAGTTGCATGGAGAGATCTGGAGACAAGTTTCTGTTTGTCGAGTCCGAAAAGTACGGCAAGCTATTTTCCTGTACATTCCTTTTGTTTAAACGGAATCCACTGAGCCCCTCGCACTACATTTTTGAAATTTCCGCTCCCCAACATTTTACATGGCTATGTCAGTAAATTCTTTTTACCATACATAATATTCCTTTTTGGGGCGTTGCGATACTTTTCTTGAAAAAGATAAGAGAAATGAGAAAATAATGTATCGCGCACATGACATTAGATCTAAATAGAGACAAAGTGCTAGAGTTAAGTAGATACTTCAATTAAAGCACTTAAGATTATTTGTCGGACATGGCATTTCAAAAACTAAAGCAAGCGAAAGAGACAGAGAATCCATATTGCACCTGTGTAACAATAAAACGCCTCTTTTCTTGCAAGAATTGTTTGAATCGCATAAAGAGGTTTATAGCTTAGCAGTTTTATTTTCATTGAAAAAAGCTCTAAAAAAGTTTCCCAATTCATTCAGAACCTGCTTTGATTTGCGACTTGGTTACTGGTTACTTCCCTTTTACTTTTTTATCTTCGACTTGATTCAAAACAAACATGCTTATGGCATTTTAGGGAGTCAACGACATTAGCAACCTCATCTGCTAGACATCATGATCATCATCACAGCATCTAGACTAGGCCACCGCCCTTTTTTAAAATTAGGCGATAGTTCAGGCTGCTGGTCACGTTTTATGACAATATATTAGACCCACTCTCCTATCCAATTTGTATGTAATTTTCTCTTCTATTTCGTCCTTGCTCCTTGAGTAAAAAAATATATTTTCTCTCAATTTACTCGACTACACCAACTGAGGTACATTGGTTTCCTGTTCATGAGCTGAATAAATGTACTATTTAAGATATGACCCTCATCAGAATGTATTCTGGAAAGTCATTTCTTCCTCCCTGGAATATTATGTCGTCATCTTCTTTAATTTCCTCAGGTCATTTCTTTAAAAAAAAGGTGGGTGGCAGCTACATGAAAACTGTCTATCTCTATGTATTAAACAATAGGGAGGGGCAGGGGGAACAAGTTAGGTGTTATCCAGCTAATTGCATTTGGTATTCTAGTTCTAACCATGACAGATAAATAAACAATGTTGCTTCCTTTTCTGTGCCGCTATACATACTTGTTTTCTTGTGACTTGCTCCTATCTCATTTAGTTTTCCATACTTGGAATGGACGTATTTTTCAGAACTATTATTTAAAAGAAATGAGTACTAATAAATGGTTATGACCTGGTTTTAAGACCAGAGCTAGGGTGAAATATATTTTTCGAAATAATTACATACAATCCCCCTCGGAGTTAACGTTGTAAATGGAATACCTAATATTATGCAAATATAATTTAGGTATTATGCAAATATAATTTAGGTATTATGCAAATATAATTTTGAAAGGGTGAAAAGGCATTACGAATTAACTATGCATGACACGGGTTTGGTGTATAAATACATAAATCGTTTTTATATAAGGAACATATACAGATGGTTTTATACACAAACGATTATTTGAATACATGACATATATACATAAAACACATCTTTTTTACATACCTGACAATTTTACATAAATTTCATTAACTTGATGAGAGCTTTATGCCCGCCAAGAAGATAAGGCAAAACTCATCAAATAGCTTGACTTTTAATCTCCTCCTTGCCTGTGACACACACGAAAATTCACCATGGAAAACCAACAGCCAAGGCTTCGTTTTATTGATAGCACGAAACAGGGGAAAAAGGGAATATTGGGTTTGTAGATGAAAGTGACTGCTTTAATTTAAATCGAGAGGCGGAAGCTTATACAGGATCGAACTCATTTACCAAATCCAAGTTATTAAAAAGAAAGCAATCACACTGGCAAACGAAATTGTTCGGCAAATTGATAGGTTAGTTGGCAATGTACCCCGCACAAACAATAATATTGAAGCTAGACTTCTACAATGTCATGTCATCCGATTTTCGTGTCATGACATTTTTGACATGTGGACATTTTGAGGTGGTTTAGTTTGAGATTTTGTGAAATAAAGAAATGTGCGAATTTGAACTTGAGTAAGTACGTATGTAGTAAGGTTTAGCTTTTTCTATGCTCTCGTATTTGAGTCATTGTATCAAAGCGATATAAGAACGTGCAACCAAAACTAGATAGATATATTATGATTACATTATAAATTTATAACAATTCCAGACAGTCTAACGGTTTTAATATTCAAGCGAACGATGACATTTATGTTATTGGGTTTTCTTTTTTTTATTTTAATCCGTTCTATTTCTTACCGTGCATATGTCATAAAAATGTCACGACTTCTACCAAACAAAATTTTATGGACATTTTTGACATGTCTTAAATGACAAAAGTCAAAAATGTCATTGACATGGACATCATGTAGAAGTCTAATTGAAGCTTATTAGAATGAATGGTAATAATATGTCAAGTTGTAATCCCACCTTGTGGGAATGCATAAGCCAGCTTCAGAAACTCAGAAGAAACAACATACTTAGATGGGAAAACAATAGATTGGAAATGTTCATAGTGTCGTAGGATAACTAGTTTATGAAATGCCAAGAAAGATAAAACTATAATTTATAAAAAAAATGGTGTATGCGTCGTGTATTGATATAATTCGTTATGCAAATAAATGTATTTAAAAAATCCGGTATGTATAAAAGTTTCTATATTTCTGCCGTGGACCATGACACGACCATCCAAGGTAGGAGCTCGAGGACAGCGTTGCATTACTTAATAAAAAACCGATATAATCCCGTTTAACCAATCTATATACTTAGCTGTTGCCAAGGTCTTGCTTCGATTGCTGGCAAGTCAGTGCGAGTCATGCATTAGCAATTAATTAGCACGCCTTGGATGCTT
>JAHZNI010002808.1:0-18887 GCA_027744415.1 Seira ritae
GATTCTATTCTGTAAAGCTAATCTAACTCCGCTACTGGCACAGGGTATCCCTTATTTACTGAAGTTGAAGCTAGTTGCATTAACTTTATCGCTATTTTCTATATGCATATACGAGTATTTAAATGGTAATGCAGATTGCATTGGCTTTTTATCGTATCATTTTTATTATCTAAGGACAATCCAGTTTTAGTCTTACGAAGGCCTAATAAGCATTTAGTACTACAAATCAATGGGGTGACGAAAAAAGATTGATTGATAACATGAAACTGACTATGCATAAAAATAACATTTTTCTTAATCTATGATGGATCAAACCTGATTTTCAGTAGCAGCCTTGTCGAATGACATGCATTACCTAAAAGGCAAGACTCGACTCAATATGAAATGGCTTGCCCTCTTTGATGTAACGTGCCTAAAGCGCTCCTTGTCAATTGCATCAAATTGACAGGCTCAAGCTGGAATATTGAGCTTCATATCTATGCACTTTTATAAGCCAAGAGCCTTTTTTATCTGGCACCCTTCGTTGCATGTTCATGCTCATTCAAGTACAAATTTACGTGATGAAGCAATGTAAAATAGTTCAGATGATAACTTCATTCGCGATTTTCCAATCATATTGTTAGATTGCGATAAGAATTGGGCTGTGTTGTAAATGGAAAGATGAGCTAGTAAGTCTCAACCGTAGTTGCATTTTTTTCGTCTATGTATTCACTATAAATATTCACTTGCATTTATTTAGGAACTAAAATTAGCTTAAATTTTTTTCATTTCATAAAATACAAAATCTCAATAAAGCTATAAAATGAATGAGGATAGAAACCAGAGGCTGCAGAATTGCAGATATGTACATAATATACGCGCATGCTACGGTTGCACTGCGCTCGTGGCACTTTTGTCTACAGTATTTCGCTGACTTGACTTACAGATGCACAGCTTAGATGCACTTGGAAAAACGTTTTACGCGCTTGCATTTTTGGTGTGTAAAATTGACATAGACATGTATTAAATGTGTGACGCGACGGAAAATGCAAATTCATGCATATTTGCGAGTGGCCATGTTACTTCACTTCTCTGAAAGACACGCACCAAGAAGCGCATGTCAATAATTTGTGTTGCAAAGTATAACTAATTCAATTTTTCACAAGAATGATCTGATTTTGCCAAAATTGGTACAGAACCCTGTCGATAAAGAAAGAATCGCCCATTTTTAAAGGGAAAGAGTGATTACAATTACAACCCGCAATTAAATTTCAACGCTAAAATACCTAGCATGGTGCCACCGCATAGTCGCGGGCACTTAGTTGTCATTACGAGACGAGAACTGTGTTTTTATTATTAATAATAACCTCCAAGCATCCGTTTTCTTCTACTTAACTCTCTGACACCGAAATCCGGGACAGAAGGAAATGTGGTTTCCACAAAAACCAAACCCGAGATGGATAACTGAGAGCCTTGGTGTACATTACACTATTAGCGAATGAGCAAGCATTCATGATTACTGATCACAAACCCATTTCGCTGTTTTCAGGCCTTCCTCTTTCTAGTTCCTATCTGTAAAAAATATTATTCATATTTTATTTGCACTACCAGACCAAAAATATGAAGTGATGCAAAAGGTTGGACGTGTTCTGTAATCATAAAAATACGTCAAAATATTTATGCATCAAGTGTGATGTGATGTGATGTACGTAGGCAATCCGGGGAATTCAGGTACTTTAAATGAATTCACGTTAACATTTCTAGCTAAAAGATAAGAGTATTTTGTGTGTTTGGTTTTGTCAGAACAGAACAGACATTTGGTACCAAAAACATACGACAAGCAGCCTGCATGCCTCTGCCTACGTAACCCAGAAGCTCAGGATTTTTGCATTTAAAAAGAATGAATGACACTTCTTTGGTTGAACCAACTGGATACATTGGAATTGACAAAATTGAAGCAACAAAAGTAATACCTACTAATTCATGTTTTAGAGGTATGGTAGTAATAATCAGTTATCATATCACCACTATGAGATCCTCAGCACGTTGCATCAATACAATACATTTTTGTCGTTTCCAACGACTCGTGAAAATAAGGCAATACATATAATAAAAATATGGGTGCAATAAATTGGAAGCTATCACACACAGGTATATTTACAGATGAACATTGCTGGGTTTTCAGCTCGTGGCCACATTAGCTATTCTCTTCTCTTAATTTATTCATTTGGAAAGGAATATATTTTATGAAATAAATAAAAATGCAAATCTTGTCCATCCCATGGCTGACTAGGTTCCCCCAATCTTTATACTTGAATCACTTTATATTCTTGTTGCTCGAAGCACATTGGTCTAGATGCAAACTTTGCAATCCATACATGCACTCTTGAGCATACGCTACAGAAGAAACCATAGTCAAATCTGGGTTTCAATCGATAGGTCGACGATTATGTGGCTCTTTTCTGGCAAGATATTTTCGTCATCAAGACTGCTCTTAAATATTCTCAATCACATTCAGATCTGAATTGTAGTAGCAATCCTAATATTAGCAAGCAGCTACATTATTATTATTCAACAATGCAATGAAGAATGGAATCATGATTGCAACAATAATCTAGCAAGATTGAGAAAAGTGAGCGGAATATAATGCTACGTCGTGTCAATAGTCTACTTTCGTCTCACTTAAAATCGTGTCGTAATCATGATTTTAAAATGTCGAACGGGGTCGGTATTTTAAACCAAGAGTAAAGTATTATACAGATTTGGATTCATTACAATACAATACAAGTAATCACAATCACGACAAGGTATGATATTTTTGAGATTTGTTTATTGGAAATTAATACAACTCCATGCACCATGCATGCAGTAGTAAGTTAGTAAGTACTTAGTAGCTGTAGCAGACAGGATAATTATTGTCTACCTTTCATTCAAGCTCATCTTGTGAACAAAGAGATTTCAAACTCTGGACTTATGTAGGAAGACAAAATTATTACTTCTGAACACTGAAAATTGCAAAATATTTGAATGAAGTTTATTCGATTCGAATTTTTCTCTTTGAAATGAAATACATTCTTTTATGCTCAAGGCATAGGCAATTACGGCAGTTACCTTGAACATGACTGGCCTTTGCGGCCTCAAATTCAGCGTACAAATTTAGTTGGTGGTTAATCATTATCATTCATGATTCAGGCTTTCTAAATACCTACCTGAATGTGCTACAGCCAGCAGAAGAACTTACGCCATTAAATTTATAGCATGATTTATGCCCCTTAGGTTTTTATTTTGAGTCAAATACATGCTAAGTTTATGGCCTATCTTCATTTCAATTTTTATTTGTTTCTTTTATTGGAAAGATCATCCAAAGTGTACACAAGTTACAATTATTATAGGATTCGTGCCCGTGTGGAGTGCATACTCATGTACGTATTTATAATTTAGGCAAGAATGAAAATGGGCTTATGTCTCGAATAAATATTTTTGCGGTTTGCTCTAATGTCATATCTTGTAAAAGGTTGAATGATAAATTCTGGTATTTTCAGGAAAATATTTTTATTGGGTCAACCTTTCAAACTTCAGTAGTTCTTTGTTCAAAGATGAAAAAGATGGGAAAGAATTTGTTTTGCTGAAAATGAAATGCTAAAATAGCTATTTAGTTTTCATGTACATTTTTTGCAAAAGACTTAAAACTCAAAAGCTCATGGTTCATTTGATTTGTCATCTCCAATCCAAATTCTGAATCTAGTTAATGAAGTGAGTTGTTCCTTAAATGTAGATGATCTGCCGCATGTCGAGAACATGTTATGTTTTATTTCAAGAAGCAAAAAATTGATGATCGCATATCATAAGCTAGTCGTAGAGAAGATAAAATCAGACATGCATAGGTACCTGTACGAATTTCGATGAAAATATTTTTTTGTCAAAGTTTGTTAATTTGTTAGCGCGTCAAATCGACTTGATTATAATGAATGAAATTGACGACTTATCTTGTGTTTTCGTCAGTACCCACAGCTTTTCCTGCTTCTAAGGCACTTTCATAAAAAAAACTTTAATGTCTACTCAATTTGTATGAGTCGATGACTGGTTATTATTGCTAAAACAAATGAATTTTTATCGAAATTTCAGCAACACGCTCAAACATTTCTTCGAACTATTAAATCTGACAAAGTTATGTAACAGACTAGAGAATAATTTGGACAATCTTGGGAGATCTTGTTTCAGCAAAAAATTGATTCTTCTTCAAAAAATACAAAATAAATTTTTCCTTTGATTTCTGCATTTTATCCACTCCACAATACACCACAATATACATTTCAAGTTAACTGCATCATTTAAGATTTAAACAGTGGTAAATTCTGGATTATGATTATGCAGACAATGTGCCCGCGCATCAGGTTGAACGGTTGACTTAATTTTGGCAAGAACAGTATAAAAGTCCTGTTCATTTACACATGCAGGCGTTTAATCAGTTGCAAAAAAGGTGTTAATGTGTTTGTGTAGGCGTCGACAGCATTCCGCTTCAATCTACGACACGCGGTAGCCAAACCTAAATCAAAGATGCATAACAATGAAGCAAAACAAAGAGTTTTCAGCAAACGGTTAATGGATCCAGAGGATGTACAGCCCCCTCATCATTCCCGTCGAAAACAGTACGTTCGTTTCTCGATACATGTGTTTGCATGTTAAGCTTGACCATAACACACAAATCCTGATTGGTTTCCTATTTTCGAGGAATGCAAACATGGTCGAGTCGAGTCAAACTCCCCAAACGACACACTGAGATTAAAAGTGACAATTAAAGCACATCAAAGCGACAATCTGCCGGGCCACCACGCTTCCATGCACGTATGCTTGCGTAATACAGCGCAGGGACTTACGTGTGAGCATGATTAATCGATTCAAAACGAAAATGAAAGGCCAAAATCGTGGAGATTGAAAGCTTGTAGATTTATTCTTGCGTAATACAGCGCAGGGACTTACGTGTGAGCATGATTAATCGATTCAAAACGAAAATGAAAGGCCAAAATCGTGGAGATTGAAAGCTTGTAGATTTTGATGAAGCGTGACAGTTTGCACGCTCAAAGCATGCAAGTGGAACTGATCTGAATCTATGATAATTACATCTTTGTGTACCTCATGGATATTAATAATTAACATAGAATACGATAGATTCGTTCTCATGTTTAGGCACGAGCTCGATCTCAAGTGGACTCAATTCACTTGCTAAGTTCACTATTTGACCTTTGCATCCTATATTATGCCCGACCGACGTTTCCCAGTTTCGTTCCTTATGGTGTGAGGCTTAGGCCTGCAATTTTCATGAAATTTTTAATTACGTTTAAACTGAAACCACCACATCAGGGACATGCATTTAAAAGTACACTGAAACTCGATTCTATTAACGAAATTTTGAGGAACGATGCAGGTGTTAGAACTGTGGTGCATGTCAGCGTTATTACTACTGTTATTTATGTACCTACCCTACATATATTTACTTGACAAACTAACTGTCGAACATGTGCTTTTCCCGTTGGAATTAGAACATGCATACATGGAATGGGCTACGTCATAGTCCATACATTTTTTCCTGGTAATCATTAACGCGATTGCGTGGGTATTATTTATGGAGGAGGATAACACAACAGATTGGATATGACTGCTCAATTTTCCGCTGATGATGAGCCAAAGCTCAAAGATTTACTTATTCGTAATCCTAATCACGAAGAATAAAAAGTGTGATAATGTGTTCCGCTGCTTTTCATTCTGCTTTCAAATGTAAAAAATGTGAAAAAGGGGCTGCTAACTTTGCCAAAAAATGCAATGCTATGCTATTATTGCGTTAGGGTTAGTTAAAATGACAGAGAAGTTATTTGCGTCAAGCTATTAGGCATCACGTATCCAGATCCTCTACTCTTGAAACCAGGAGCAAATAAGAGGAAATTTGCATGTACATCATAATGTACTTTTCCCCAAAAGTTGATAAGATAATTAGTTTAAGCCATAAAGTTATAATTATGGTTTAGCCATTGCCATTTTGCTCTGTAATCATCGTCATGTAAGTACTGCAGCAGTTGACAGCAGCCACTACATAGGTACATAGGTAATATGGATTAGAAGGATAAAGTGCAAGTTTTTAAATGATCTTCTCTTTCCATGAAGTTGGACTTTCCACGTAAAAATGAGACGTATCTATTTACCAATTTGTTAGCTGGCAATGTACATATATTGTTACCGCAAAAAAATATTAAAATTTTGAATTGACATAACGAAAACAACTTGTAGTTATGCTATAACGCACCGAGCTAATTATATAAAAAGTTGGCACAAACTGAGCTAAGCTTTAGTCTGTAATATTCAAAAATATGCTTTATGAAAACCCGTAAACATCCAAAAACTAAAATCCTTCATCTACATAACTGAGTTAAAAATAATTCTGTAATTTATTTCATTAAATAAATATTTGCGTACTGTAATTCCCGGAATAAGCAACATGATACAAAATTGATCGAAATTGATATACACTTTATTAATCAACAATGATTCTGAGCTTAGATATTACTTTGTACCTGTTTGATTAAAAGTTTGTAACAATCCCCATACTTTTCGGTTTCGCATGTTGCCTTTTTCTGACCTCATTTAATCTCTGTAAATCGAAATAACATAATATATGCTTCACATGAGCTAAACTAGGAGCATTTTTCAAATTCCACATTCCCAGTTTAATATATTGCACAGTTCGTCTCAGGCAAATCAAGACATTTAAGAGTAATGTTTGACTCAATATAATTGTTGTGCAGAATTAATCCATTTTTATTTCTCGTGTTCACCTTCATTCCGTCTTTCATACTCTAGTAATTGGCGAATGAATGGGTAATGCCATCATCATCATCATATTCGTAAAACTTGTACTTTCATTTAAATATGCACGTAATAAAAGTGACTAAAATTGCAGACAATGTATATTTTATGCAGCTCCATAAAAAGCAGCAGCAAGTAATGTGTAAAAATAATCATTCAACCTCATTCGTTAGGATATTTATGCTGCAATGGTTTTTGAGGTGGATGTTCTATAATGCTCCTTAATTACACATTGCGATCATTATTGTTCAGGAAGGAACTCCTAAGGCATTGCTGTTTTGCACTTATCTTTCCTTAAATCTTTCTAAAGGTATTGCGTTTATGAAGATGGATGAATAGAACATATACCTACTTATTTAAAAAGGATTACTTAAATCAAGCTTGTAAATCCCCCCGTGTTTACCTTAGACTTCAGAGATGATGTTGAGCTATTATGTAACTTGTATAGCCTTTTCCTTCCTTCTTAAATTCTCCATATTATAAATGGTTTTTGTATCCACAGAATTCGACAACTTATCTGGATCATGAGATAAGATGAATTAGTTGAAAATTATGGGAAAAATATTCGAATTGGACAAAGAGACATTTTGAAATTGTTTAAACATTAGACGAAACATAAAGACGAAAACTGCATTTAGCAATTCCCAAAATCTAATAGTTGAATGGTTTTCATCAGATAGAAAAACCAAAGTATCGTCATTCGGTATCTCAAACAATTAGGCCACTAACAGGTTATGCGAATCCGGCGATTTATTATCACGTAAAATTATTACAATTATTAAGTCAAGCCAGTGAAAAGTACTACACGAGTTTGCTAGGGCTAGGGGCAAAGTAAAAATTTATTTGTAAGCAATAATTACAGTAGCGAACATAGGGTAATAGACACTGGATATTTTCCTTTGCACAAGGTCGATTCAGAATTTTCCTTGAACTTTTTATTGGGCGGAGTGCTTGGGAATGATTTCAATACCTGCTTCAATTTGCGTACTGTCATGATAAATAAATTTAGCAAAACATGATGGTATTGATGATTATTTGCTATTATTAAAGGAGATGTTAGCATTCACTTTGTTTTTGTTCTAGCAGCTAATGCAAGCCTTTTTTGTCCGTCTGTGCTGGCTGTGGTTTGATGATTGTTCGTCTTTCCTCATTTGATTTGATCCTGCGAGTTTGGCGCATTCTTTTAGACACATGTAAATAAAATTATACGGACAAAGCATTTTTTGCAGCTAAGGCCATTTCTCCATAAAATGTAATAATGATGCGATAGCAAGTAAGCTTATGTGTGGCACGCATCTCCCCAGGAGGACACTTAGTAATTGTTCGTGAACAATAAATAATATTTTGCATCATTTGATTATAAGTACATACCAATGCAGAACTTCCATTATTCAACAATTTTTAAATCTGTAAAGGATCAAACGGCTCGTGTGGAGTATATATTTACCACATTACATTACCCTCCTCATGTCCTATTATTTCTTCATGTGATATTGTCCAAGCGTATTACAATGATGCTCTCTTTAATGTTTTCACAAGGTCGGCTCGTCTCGAAAATTACAATGGCTCGAAGTGATAGTTATCATCAGTTTGCATCTGCACCACAAAGTAATAGCATGTGAAGTGTCTGTAGTCCTCGTTGTCTTTGGCTGTTTTTTCTTGAACATGATCATGATTCATTATAAACATGGTCGGTTTACAAGGTTCATTTCCTTCTCTCCGTCGTCGTCGTCGCCGCTGACGAACGTCATCATCATCCTTACTGTCTTTTTTAATAATAGTGGTAGGTGTGTATGCTCAATGCTCAATTCAATAGACGGGCAATACAATTTTCCAAAAAAAAAAAAACAAAAGATGTGATTAAGATGCAATGAAATATAATATGTAACTGCAATATTACTCCATTCAAGCACGATCACGACAATCAGTATTGAAACTAAGAGTATGACATTGGCAAACAAAAGATGTGATTAAGATGCAATGAAATATAATATGTAACTGCAATATTACTCCATTCAAGCACGATCACGACAATCAGTATTGCAACTAAGAGTATGACATTGGCTTTGGTTCATTTCCAGGGTCGGACTCGGAGGCGGAGGGATCATAACAAGCGTATGCATATAGGTATGTAGTTTAGACTCGCGCAATGTCAACAGGGAATGCACATCTACGATGGTTCCATAATATGACAATGGCCAAGACTGAACAAATTTGCATTTCTTTCTGTCGTTATACTACAATTAAGAAGTATCAACAATGTAATAATGGCGGAAAATTAACAATTTTATATAATATTATCATTATTTCTTCCAGTCATATGATTCAATTTGTATTCCCAATCTCAGTCATGATTGTTAACTAAACCAAAACTGAACAGCTTTCGATGAGCTGCTGCTGCTGCTGGAGAAATTGAAATGGGAAAAGTAAAAGGTTCAGTTTGCTCATCATATTAAATCCCAAGATAATAATTACATGAGGTTTTTTTGTAAAATATGGGGATTAAAATAAGCACCTTTTACACGTGAAGAAACAAAAAAGCTGTTCCAGTTCCTGTCCACTTCATCGAATCAAAAGAACAAGCGTAATCAGTAATCATCGCACTTGTCTTTTCTGGAACAAATTGCCTCGGGCAGTGTTTTTGTTACAGCGAATAAACACTTCCAAGAAATCCTCTTAAAATTGCCAGAAAAAATGTAAGGGTGAGCTAAACCATCTCTAGGTCCATTTAGATACTTTTACTTAGGTAAGCATAATTAGGAATACATCCAAGAATGCATGCAGATGCAAAACAGAGATAATAGGCATTCATACTATAGGTATGTGCATTATCGTATATTTTTTATATACGATTTTTATTTTGCTGATCAAGGTTGCTCGAATCATCATCTATTCTATTGTGATTTCGTTCCAATCATGAGCTCGCGAATTCGCAATGTATGTTATATCGATAAGAATAGGCTTCGTTATTACGTTATTACTATGTTGTTGGCATGAGATGGCATCATGCTAACTTTTGCAGAGACGTTCCAACGCTGCGCTGCGGGAGGATATACTAACATAGATATGCAAACTACATCAAAGTATTGTTTAGTTTAGTACATCGTTTGATTTCGTTTTCAAAGCTGCATAATTTCTTGCTCAATAAAGTAGTCTTCGATAGACAAAATGGAATCCAAGAGGAGTAAATGAGAACTGCGAGGCTCCCTTGCATCCCATTTGGTCTTCGTGTTGTAACTCATTATTGGTTTTGCACCAAAGAAAATAAATTGTTAATTATTGTTTACTGTTTGTACATATGATGCAGCCAGCAAGAAGATGCACAAAGGAATAGCAGAAGCTCAACACTAACAAAAATATATCTTCAGTAATTCATGATATGATTAAATGTCCTTGCCTTGCTTCGCAATTTTCCAATTGTAAGGAACATTTAAGAATTTTGCATTCTGGTTGACTCGTGCGCTGCAGTACGTAATTTTTTTTGTCATAGTCATGCTTGAGGGACTAAATGCTATAAATACATGTATGATTTGTTGGTCATGTCGCATGCTGAATTCCCATCCCAGAATCGTACAAAGATTTTCCAAAAATACGTAAAGTAATTTCCGCTTCAAGTTTTCATTTTTTGATTTTCGACAATTTCAATACGAATCTTTGGCTCTTTTATTTTTTCAAAGTTCTTTATTTATGTTACTAAAATGGTGGGCCAGAGATCGGAATAGATAGATTAATAGCTGGATTTGGATGCTCTTTGATTTAATGATCATATAAGTGTGCAAGATTTAAATTTGAATAAAAAATGACGTTTTGAAGACAGAAAATCAATCAACCGGGTGCATGGATTATCTTGTGGCTATGCAAGTAGGATGACAAAACCAGTCCAAGGATTCTGTTTAAGTATGCGCACGAATTTCATTGTTGCGCAGTACTACTTTAAAAACATTAGATTTTAAGAGTAACAGAAAAATCCAACGTAGGGAGTTTCAAAGTTTTTACAATCAGCAATATGCATTACGTTCTATGTGTGGACGCTTAATATGCAATTACACAGCACCTGGAAATCGTTTTATGGCTGCATTCATAGTTCACAGAATGTGACCTACATAAATCAGTTTAAAGTTGGGTAAGAATGGCGTTCAATCTGATGCTTTCATAATATTCGAATGGTTTACCGACAGATTTTGAACAATATGAACTATGTTGAGGTGGAAGCATGCAACGGAATTTGATATGATTTGCCGATCTTTCCATCTGTCAACTTTCCCAGAATACACAGCATTTCTATATGCTCGAGACGATCATCATTTCAATACAGATCTACTAGCTTTGAAACGGTAAATTAGCACATTAAAGGAAAAAACTGCAGGTGGCAAAGTGCGAAGTGAATGTGATTCTGCAATTGGATTTTCTGTAAATTATTTCAGAGCAACTACACAATACTTAATTCATAAATATAAATTACCTACACAAGTAAACCGTTAGCAGACGGTGTCGACGGAGCCGAATCATTTCTTATAAATTGTATTCCAGCTCATTAATATTTCGTGGGTTGGCAGTACCGCTGATGTTAGCGATGTGATAATCATAATGAATGCGACGAAATAAATGCAATGTACACCTGTGGAAGCTTGAATGCAATACGATCGTGCAGATAAACGGCAAGTAAGGTGACAGAAGGAAAAGTATCTAAATTAAGAGAGTCATTCAAGGCCTACACACTCGTTCGCTCTAAACAGCTCAGCATCGTAGTAATAACACTAATAACATAACTGACAATAAAGGGTATCCACATTCACCTGTTACCATTTAACGCAAATCGCGTTGCAAAAAAGTAGTAAGTAGTACTTGTTTCACGACATAATGTTATCTACTAAAAGCTTATTTAGAAAGAAACTAACGAAAAAAACAAGATTTTGATTGATGGGGAGGAGGCGTCAACCAAAATCCATCTAATTTGGAAAATTTGCGCTGAGAGCCATAGCACAATTAAACTTTGTCATTGATTTTCAGTATTTCTATTTCTGGAAGCGGAAAATATTTTTTCTTGTCAAAAGGTAATGGTTTTCATATCTGACGGGTGCAATCGAAAAAATATTAAAGTACATAACAGGATTGTTTTGCCTATATGAAAATATTAAGTTTTAAAATTATTGCTGCAGTGTATTCAAAACTTGTGAAATCTGCATCGTTCAAAATGCTGGACGATGATTTCCCTTTTGTTAAGGGATTCCCATTACATCTCATTAAAACTTTAATTGCGAATCTCAATAATACTATCTTATGACACTGCCAGGTACGCGAAGCCGTCTTTGCTATCTAAAACTGGAAAAGATCCCAGATTGGAACAATACATTTCCTTAAGATAAAATTTATTTCTTAAGCTGTAGTCTTTCTCAGAAAGCCTGATGGGTCTTAAAACTTATTTATAGGGTTTACTTCAGATTTTAAATGTAGATCTTTTTATAGTCAGCAAAAAAGTTTGCGAGTAGGTACAAGAGTCAACAAAATAAAAGCAAGTATCTCAATGATATGCCAATTTAGGAGGAATAAATGTCTTATGATTAGCGTAAAAACCGAGTTGTTCGCTTGTTTTTACTCAAGAAAAAATTGGGTGATCCATGCTTCGAGTAAAGGAGAGCAAGGCACCACCCAACTTTGGAAGATTCATTTTCGGTCTCATCATCATCAACACATTATCATCAGTTCATGTACATACCTAGGTATAAAATCCTGCCTGTACCAAGTCATACCTAAACCACATTCCCTTTTATCACATCACATCACTGATATCACTATTCAGCAGTCAATGCTCACCACACTTACATACTTAATGTGTCAGTAAGGATGTTCGACAGAAAAAATACGAAAAAAAGGTGAGGTGAGATGCAAAACTTTTAATTTGTGAGTAGTAAATAGTAACAACTCTAACAACGTGCTACGGATCTTTAGGATTCTATTTCATTTGGTTTTTTTTTCTTCGATTATCTTCTACCGTTTTTTGTTTCTACATGTATCTTTAGGTTGCAAAGATAGAGATGGATAAATGAAAGTGGTCTCTGAAAAGAACTTTTCAAGGTCGTTCGGTTTGGCTTGACAAAACGAGAGATCTTGTTAGAAAAACGCTGAAAATTGAATGCTTGCTTGGTATGAACCTGCTTGAGTAGCTCATGTAAAGGCATCACAACAAAAGTTTTCATTTTATTTCTAGTTTCAGAAGAGCATGAAGCAAGTACATTTTCTAGCAAAAAGATTCAACGAATTGAATACATTTTCGTATGTCCAATCAGACATTTGACACGATTGTACAAAAATTTCACATGTTTGAATGCAATCTCTCTTCATTTCTGTCAGATCTTCAGAAAGGAAAAGAAGATTACAGCTCTAAAATGAATTCATCGCAGTAGCATCTTTTTTTCTAGTAAAAAACGAAAGTGAAGACTCGATGCGTCACATACACACACTTTCTAAAATGTATCCGGGTAGCAGTGGTAAATCTAGATAAATGGATTTCTTATGTTTGCTCAGTAAGCAGCAGATCAAATCCCGCCTGCAAAATGATGAATATTATATAATCAGTAAAAAAGTGAAGTCAGGTCAAGGTCGATTTTCTTCAAGTAGTCACGTACGTCCAGCTGCGGTGAGTATTTGGAAACAGTGGTGATAGGAGACCAGGGTGGTTATTGCAATGACATTGTTTTTTTTACAAAAATTGATTTCGTGTTCGTTCGTAAACCTTTTAAATATTCTAGAGTTTTACAGCAATCGGCCTGAAAATCAAGTCATAAAATAATAATATGTGAGTAAAATTGAACCTCAAGTTTCATTTGAACAGAAAGGATCAGGAAAGTTGCTCTAGGCAGAGAAAAATTGCGATAAACATGTTTGCTAGAGATTTAAATGTATTTGTGAGAAAGATAAAAGTAGATTGCTTAAAGAGAGAGAGAGAGAGACCATAGAAGAAATTCGCTATAATAGGAAATTCGTGAATTAATTTGAGAAGGTGGTAAAAATGCTAAAAGTGGTATTAGTCACGAGGAGGTAAAGAAGTAAAAAACGAAATAAGTAATTATTAGTTAATCTTTATACCGGGAGGAATAACGGGATATTCCATGACTGGGCTAGGAGGCGGACTGTTTGGCTTATTGACACTTAGAAGACTACTATCTAGAGGAGGAAGGGGGCTTATGGATGTGCTGGAGGCTCTCCGCTGGTTTTCATACTCCTCCACCCATTTCAGTTGGTTTGGGTGGGAATACCGCCTCCCCGTAGCAGTCTTAGTTTGTCCAAAATAAAACACAGAGAGATGTTCCTGAATGCTGAGTTCATCCAATTTGGAACCCCCACTCACCCCACTCAAGGCAATACTTGGGGTTGGTGACTTGAGCATTTCAGGCTCAATAGCGTTCTGTCTGCTTTTCTTTCTCCCTGCAAAATTCATAGGTCACACATTAGAACGTTTTCCTTTGTACACAGCATTTCCGTGTGAAAAGCGGACGGATGTAAAGCAAGTGGATTTCAATTGTGGGGATTGATAATTATAGTTATTTGTCTGCACCAAAGTATTACAGTATTATTCAATATTCATACCTTGTAGGCAGCGATAGAAGCATCCTATGCAGCAGGAGCAAGGCCACCATCCCATATTTACCATTACAAGTAATGAGGGACTTGATTTAATCGACGAGGAGACGAAACAGTTGATTTAAGAAAGCTGATGGAAAAATGCTCTTCAGTCACGCACCCAAAAAGAAAGGATTTTTTTCCTTTACTTTTTCTCCCTACAGGCACAGCGGTAGCTTTTATTCACGCAATCATTTAGAGCATTATTATTATGAGCCAGGACATGCTTTTCTTTGAACCACATGTGCAATTGTCATCATGAGCCACAAGCAAGAAATCCTGTAATTTTCAAAAATAAATCCCTAATGCGTCATAACGGCTTCCTTTGTTTTGCGAGGAAGACTGCCGTAATAATACTTCTTGCACTGAAATATCAAAGGTCAGGTTCAGGTACTGTTTCAATACCACAGCCATACGCTTTCCGAGATTCAAGGTTCTCTTCTCCGTCCCTTCACTTTTCAGTGTTTTTGAACTCCAAACATTCTCCAGGTTTGTTATTCTGCTGTTCACGGTTTGGTCATGCTGATCTGTCCTGTTGTCTGATCAGCATGAATATCTCTTGCCATGGCTAGTCCACGTGAGCATCAGTGTCACTTACCCTGCGAAATAAAAACAGCAATTATGAGTGTTATTGTAAACAACTACAAACGCATCCCATTCACATAATTTTACTGACTGGACTGGACATGGACTATAAAATCCGGCTGTATACGAAAATGCCTATACACTTAATCAGCGCATACACTTTTGACATTATTTGAGTCTACAAAAACCGCATTGATTCCATCATTCATCATCATCACATTCATCATTATCATTGCATATTGATACTGTGCACGCAGCCATACACCTAATACCAATACCTGACTTTGTATTGTAAGCTGAATGCGTAAAACGATATGATTGTAGTTACAGATGTCCTCTGAACTTTATACGTAATATGCTGTGGAATATGAGATCCGTCAGCATATCCTCTTCAATTCAATGACAATTGACAATGGACTGATAAAGGGAAAAGAGTTTCTGTTCACTAAAAATTTCGACCTTTGCATATTTCATTTACGTGTGGAATTTCCCTTCCTTTTTTTATAAACAGTTCAAACGGCGACTGCTATCCCAGTTTATCGGAGTAACCTTTCTTTTGCAACGAAAAGAACTGAAACTACTACATGATATGGAATAATAAAACAGCGTGATTTCTTAGGTTTTCGTTTCCTTCATAATAATTATTGGTATTACTAGACCTCAAAATATAATGAAGCATTTATATTAAATTCATTGTTCCAGCATTATTTTTCAAGCACCCAACATCATGTAGAAAATTAATTCCTTTTAACTCGCAATCAGACTTTGCATGAAAACATGAATCGGCCAACGTACTCTTATATTGGATCAGATTTAAATATTTTTGTCCTTTTTGGGTTTTTACAACAAATATGTAAATGACTATGACCCTTCTAGCTCCGGTGACAATAATATGCTGTTACACTTGACTAACTTTTTTCACACACCTCTCAAAAACACGAGAGAAAACAAGTGCGCCTTTGTTCCAAGGGATCCTCGTTGGCTCCCTTTATTTTGGGTAAAGTCAAGCAAATTCCCTGTCTTTTCGTTTATCTCCAATAACACAACATCACAGACAATAGAAAGGTTGCCCTACAAAGACTAAACAATAAAGTTAAGTATTCATGAAATTCACGCCAAAATACTTTTTCATTTTTATTTATACGTTGTGGTCTCCTCTAAAACCTTTTTTCCACCATCTAAAAAGGTTCACCCTCCAGTTTGACCTTGCCAAAGATTCAAAAGTTGAACGGTCTCAAGTTGGACATTGATAGAATTTAGACAAAGAAAGACGGGAAAACCTATAGTCGCCGGAATGAACAAATACTTTTGTATTTAGGTAAATTATTAAAAATCCTAACTCTTCATTATCGTTGTAATTTTTTTTCGATTCACTTCATTTTCAGAAACTACTTAGGATATAAAGGAAACTTCACTCTGACCACGATCAAACACAAATCATGAATGCGTTGACTTTGAGGAAAGCTTACCAGGCATGAAATGTAAATATAGTAGGCTTGACACTATATCTCTGCAACAAGTCCTTTATGGCGAAAGTAATGTGAGTAAACAAGCCGAGGGTAATGCCAATGTGTGTTCAGCAACGCTTCCGCCGTGTGTAGATTAATTATCAAGTGTCCCGATTTGTTCGCTTATCCAGTGCAAGGCTACGCAGGTCTACCACAATTTCACTCTCCACTACATCATGATCACGATAAAGGAAATGCGTTTATTCCTCAAAATAGGACTCCTTTAATAAAATAATTTCGAATATCCATTCCATGTATTTTTACAGTTTTTTTTGAAAGTATTTAGGTGAGAACAGCAGTTTACTCAGGTTGCCTTTTACATAGCAATGCAACACCGACAAAAAATCAGGAATGGAATGATGGAAACAAAGCGAGTGGTAATTGAGAATTGAAGCCCTGACCCGGAACTCGTTGTTTTATGTTGACTCTGATGATTTGTGGGGACAGCACATACAACACCTCTGAAAACAATGGCTACTACTGGGAAACGAAATGCCATTTCGTCCTATGTTTCATGCGCTTTTTGCAGTTGTGCAGTGCTCCAAATCACCAAAATTAACGGTTCGTGGACCTTTATGTTTAAGCATGACTACCTTTACACTCGTACGTCTTCCAGTCAAACTGTTTTATTACCATGTGCCGCCTAGAGCATTCCTAGCCAAGTTATGCAAGTAAATCTTTTTGCAAAGGAAATGCTTATGCCTTCCCGAGAAATTGTGATCAAATTTTAAGCGGGGCTATAGTGTAGAGCAGTAAAAACATGACATTTTAAAACGCATACTTTTATAATTGAAAGCTTTTGCTCCTACTTCTTCTTGTAATACTTTCACCGCATTCCAGTATGCACTCGAGGAGGTGGGACCGAGACGAAAAAATTTCGTCTGTGACGGTTTTTATATTGACTCGTGGAGTTAATCTTAATCTCTAAGCATAGGTAAACTCACTACACACGCAACAAGCAGAAGTTTGCAATGCAATTCTCATTTTTCATGAATCACCGAATTATGCTAGAGGGCTGGAGAAGGCTAATAACTCGAGCTGGGTGTTTAAAAGACCCCTTCATTTCTTGTCAAAGAACGTGTAATTAGGCGAGTAAAAGATAAAGAAGCCATGACTTTTGACCTTCTTACACTTTACACTTTCTTTGCAAAAGAAAATGCAAATTTTTCATTTACCTACTAGCAAACAAACTGCAGAAAAATGAATGTTGTCAAAGTCGACATTCAAAGAAAACACGTAATAATGAAATCCAATATTGAATGGTAATTTTCATTCTTATATTCTTTCGTGTTTTTAATTATTCGAGAAAGCTTTTCAGAGAAAGTCCGAGTACATAAGAAATCTGGGACTTATCGGAGTGGGAACGGCAATTAAATTCGATATTTTTTACAGTTCGCAATTTGCATTGTTTACTAATAATATGATTTGGTGCCATATTGCTGGACATTCGATAAAGCTATGTGAGCATTAGCACAAAGCATTATTATCAAGTCAAGCACAAGCATATAATATTTATTATTGCAAACTCGCGTTATGAGCATTGCAATTGGTCTTAACAAGGCCGATGGAGTTATTCCCTCCTGCGGATAGTACCTACATAGCGGAAAGCGTAAACTGTAAACAACACGTGCACGCAACAAAATAATTAATCAGATTTTTTTTGCAAAGAATGTACGTATTTCTGCAACCCCAAACAGCATTATCTTAATACATGCAAATTTTAATAATGGTTTCGGTGCAGTGACTCACAAAAATGTTAAACTATTTGATCTGATGACGTTTTAACAATCCACGCGTTAATGTTTGACGCAAACTAGGATTATCACCCCTGGTCTGTTGGTTATACACTGGCGAATGCTACCACGTCACATTGGCGAGTTAAGCACGTAATGAGTACATCACGCCTTAAATTAACATAATATAAAACATAACGAATTTTTGAATGCATAAAAGAAAGAAAGTCGGATTCGGTCATTAGGTGTTCACTGCCGGTACACATGCTACTTCCTACGCTTATACTCGCACCTTAAAAAAGTCATGTTTTGTGCTTAATTAGGGACCGTGTTTTGGCTCATATCAAACTTGCTTTTGATATAAATAATTCGAATTAGTGTACTATTTTGTATCTATTTTTAGGTCAGGATATTTCTAACCAAGTACGTACATACTTTCCATCTCGATTTGAAAGCTATTAAGCTTGAGCTATGATTTAGTTGCCGGGAGGTTCAAATTCCATAATTTGAATGGAAATGTTGAGATCGAATGTCTACCCGTTTCCGTTCATGAATTTTAAAAATTATATATTCAAACGAACGAGGACATCCGACTTACCCTTCT
>JAHZNI010002809.1:0-11887 GCA_027744415.1 Seira ritae
ACTTCGAGCATACATTAATCTCTGTTTGGACAGAGTACAGTGAAAGGGAAAACACAAAGCTAAACATTTCATGTTAACTAGTTTCTCATGTCTGGTAACGTAAATCCAGAAATTAAGGTTTTAACATTAGTGGGTTCTGATTATTGAATTTAGGTATTAACGCCACTGCTAAACTGCTAAGTTTTTCTAGCACAATCAAATGCATGCAATCGCCCGGGCTATGCTACCAAGCTAAATTTAGGTATCAACATTAAAAATTAACATTGCGAGATGATGTCAGAAGAGATAGATTTGATGATGATGATTATTATGTGAAGAAGTATGCAGTCTAAATGCAAATCAGGACCACCCCCAGCAAAGTAGCGGTATATCCTCCAGTCCAATCACAGAGATGCTGACAGGGCAAATGAAACCACTGATAATGATGATATGCATCTAGATTCCTCGTGCAATATGATATACATATTGTAGAACGTTTTATGAGAAGTGGAGAAGTGTAATGTTGAGCTGCTGCTCTTTCCCGTCTTCTTCAGATCATGATACACATTTGTAAAAGTTAATATATCGCTGGCATCATTTTTACAAGGACCATCCGGAAATAATTTTTTTCGAAAAGGGCCATACGGCAAAACATTTAATTTTGAAAGGGGACATACGAGTTGTTGGGGCAAAGTGTACTTTTGTTATTTTTACGCTTCAGAAAATTCTGATTTTTGGCGCTATGATCGCAAATTGCCCCAAAAATGAAGGAGTCCAAAAAATTGCTTTTCTTTTTGAAGAAGCCATATGCAAAATTTTTTATTTTCGAAGAGTCTTATGAAAAAATTTTTATTGAAAGGAGCCATACACAGTACACACAAATTTTAGATAGGAGCCATATGCATTTTTGGGACCATGTGAACTTCACATTCCATGTGTTCTTTTTACATTCCAAAAAATTCTGAACAATTCGGCACCCTGTTCGCGAATTGCCCCAAAATGGCTCCTTTCTAAAATGTTTGTGGATTATGTATGGCTTTTTTCGAAGATTAAAAAGTTTTTCATATGGCTCTTTCAAAAAGAAAGCCAGCGATATGTACATACTGATTCTATTGTAGACGGCATACCTCAGCACTTAAGTACCTAACTATAAGGATTATGTAATTTGCCAAAAAGTAAACATGAAAACTTTAGTTCATAAAACAATTCAAATCTCTTCTAATGAGAGTATTTAAAAAAGAGAACCGGTAAATCACTGAGAAAAGGTTTTCACTTTGACTGTTTGGAATTTGAAAGCAATTACTAATTTGCATTGCATGTTGATACGAAAAAACTATAGCCACTTTTACAATGGGGGTAGATAGGGGAATCCAGAAGTTTTGCTTGCGACCTCATTAACTATGGCAGTTTAATTTTGAATTTAATGAAATTTCACATACGTATTGTTTTACCATTTTTCTTCAATGTTCCTGTGGCTGCTCCTCAAAATTCGAAAATTTTCATATCACTTTTCACTAGTTGTTTATGAAAGATTCCATCATGAACATGCTCCTCGATGTCGAAATGACTCACTGCCATATGAATGTATAGTGATCTCATTCCTATCTTGGACATGATCGCGCGAATTCAGCGAAAGAAAGGATTATTTCTCGCGACAACTATGCATGAACGTGATTCTGACTTAATCGATATTACATTTATGATTCTTGTACATTGCAGACTGCCAATTAGTATTTAATCTTTGAATCTAACTGTGGGCACTTTCTGGCCGGAAACTTTCCAAAATCTAATCGAAGTAATATTTCGGTTCTGTCTGAGCTTCCTTTCTCTGACCACGAAGATCATCGACAAAAGTTCACATTTAGCCATGTCGTCCTGAGCAGTTGTCGATAATCATTTTGAGTTAGATGAATGAGTAAAGTCTCCCAAGTCAAAAACGTGAGCAATGCAATGCAGTTAATTCATGACAACAACTCTCCATTCATAACCTAATTGAAAAACGCTCTCTTGATCTGTCTTTTACGTCGCATAGCTTCGGGTATTTTGAAAATAAATGCATTGTTCAGAGGAGGATGTGGTGATAGTATCGTCTTTTATCGAATAATTACCGCTTTTATTTTTTTGGGAAAGTACCTGTCTCACAATACATTTCCTTTGCCCAAATTATGCAGTTTAAGTTGAGATCAATGAAGACAGGGCGTAGGTACGTGAATTATTTACGGTTACGTAAAAACGTACATACTTAGGTACATAAATAACTTGCTCCATCCTTTCATCGTCAACAAACTTTTCAGATTTATAAAGAAGTCTTTAAAAAGTATAAGTATACTGTCTCTACCAGTTTCAGCAATGAATACGCACGACGATTTGTTTTCTCGCCAACGCATTTTCACAACAAAATTCTGCAAAGAAAATCATTAATTTTTTCAACCAAAAACGTTTGGAAAATAATTCTTGTGAAATAATGATGTGCAGCAACTTTAATTACAATTATTATGACTCCATTGTACGTGAGTGAGTCATAAGAAGACCACACAAGCAATTTATGTATTGCTAAACGGAAGTTTTTGAAATTTAGAAGCAAATTTTAACTCTCTCCCTCTCTTTTGGAAAGAAAGAATGGGAAATTAGACAAAATGGTACTTAAGCCCAAGAGAAAATTTTGAAGACAAAAAGCAACACAACTTTTGGGTAATTTTTCATCATCATAAACGATTTTGCACCTATACCGCACATTACGCAGCACAACAGCAGCAATAGCAATGACAATTGAATGATCACTTTCATTCTCGTAGATTCCTTCCTCATCCTCCTTATCAGACGATGACAATAAAAAGATGCATAATCGTACTTTTATGCAAAAGCATGCAACAAATTTTTATGCAGATGTTTCTATAATTGTTTTCTAGCTCCAATACATTCTCTGAAAAGGCACAATAATGACTATGTAAATGCGATAATGGCGAGATAAGTGTGAGACAATAATGAAAGCTCTCGACAAATGAATGAATGGATGAATGACTGAGTTGTGACTTGACTGAAGTATTTTTTTTGAAATTTTTGATTCGACTTAAACTTTCAATTTTTTTCTTAATTACCGCTTTGATGTTGAAAGGACCTAAGCTTGCCATGCTCCCTTCAAGATTGTATTTCCCATTCCTGTTCAAATTCAACTTGTTCCTTATCCAAGTCTTCCAAATATTCGTTTTCCCCTGAACAGTTCCGGACAATTTCGGAAGGAGGAATGAGGAACTCGAGGAAGGTGCCAAGTTAACACTCGTGAAACTCGCAATGGACGGAGAAGGGGTACTTAACAAACTGGAAAACCCACTAGAGGCAGGAATGTTATTATTATTGGAAATGTTGACAGTGCTGGTGAAGCAATGATTTAGAGTGGGTCTATTGACTTCGATGACTTGGGGAACGTAGTCATCTTCATGGCAGGGTATGAAGCTTATTGAACTAACGGCGATTGGACCAGTGTCGTCTGTGGGTATTATTCCGCTTATCGTGCTTGCAGAGGCATTCGATGAAATAAATGTTGTGGAGGTGTTATTGTTGCTAGTACTGCTATTTGTAATTGTGGGAAGAGGCGACGGGATATCATCTTCCAAATCACTGGAAAGCTCTCCAATTGCAGTCAGGTCCGTGTGACTGAGAGCCTTTCCTCTGGAATTTCTCCTATTCTGTATGGCATAATGAATTTCATCTTCCTCCAGCAAAAGGAGTTCAGGAGCCTGAGGGGACTCTGTTGTGGTACTCGATGACGATGATGAGCTCCTGCAGCTTCCACTGTCATCCCCCGAACCATCCCCTGGCGATCCATAGCCAGATTCTGCGGAGCTTCCCGAGGAGTTTGAATTTGTCGGGGATAAGTCAATCAAAGCCAAAAGCTTGTTTTTACTTTTGACAGTATTCTTAACTCCAGCTTTTCCAGCGCTCCTCAAATCTATGAAACTCACACTTTTTCTCTTTGAATGCGACAAGTTCCCGAAATTAAAGGATAAACTCAGGGATGAGGACGATACCGTTCCTTTTGAACTTCCTCTAGTCAGGATTTTCTCACCCGACGGGGTCTTTCCTCCGGGAAACTTTTGCGGATGAACTTTGTTCCCGCCTCCTAATTTAGACTTGCATCTGCCATTTTCTCCTCCTCTCCTTCATCAAGTTCCCTGATTCCCATTAACATTGACTTATTCTCATTATCGCATTGCTCCTCTTTATTCGTCTTCACAACGGAAGAGATTAGATCTGAGGCTGCCGACGCAGCGCCCAGCGTAACCACTGTCACAAATGGCATCTTAAACCGGTCAACAATTCCTTTTCGCTTACGCTACATTATTTCGCCATATAAAGAAATGTCGTAGCCTTCACTTATCTATCTTCATTCAATAATATTTTTTGTGTCCGATATTGACAATCAATATAATAACAATGACGAGCTCGCACTTTCATAACAGCCTTCGAACATTCATTCGCACTTTTTCAAACAACACAACGCAACGTAGAAGACGTGACTTCAAAGGAAAAAATGCTCATAAAAGTAGCAATTTTCTTTTCCCCATTAAGTCAGAGGAAGAATAAGGTAGCAATAAGCCAAAGCGTTTATCGAATGTCTAAAAACCTAAACTATCCAATTTTTGCTGCATAGCACCTTTAATGTCGTCGTTCGCGTTTACTTTGTTCATTCATGAAAGAAACATTAAATTTTATTGAAATTTTTCAATTCCGCAGGATAGAGAGGAGTATAAACAGGAGAAACGGAGAATTCATAACGTAATATTATTGTATAATAATAGTGTTCATTTCATAGAACACACATTGTTCCACCAGCAAACGTGTTACGTTTACCACGTTTTTGTTCACATGAACTTCCTGGTAAAAGTCAAGCACCTTTTTTTCCCATCCAAGATTATATAAACAAGGTAGGGTACAATAACAATCTTTTCAAATAAGTAAGTAAAGTCGATCACGTTCTCACTTCAACATTTATTAGTACTTTTATTGGATTGGGTTTGACAAAAGTGGAATTTAGAGCAAAAATGGGCGATGATGATGCGAGTATGTGACGTGAGTGTAGACGATGATGATGATGTCTTGAGAAAATTGAAAGTTTCACTCTATTTTCCAAAAGGAAAAGAATCAGGTGAAGTCACTGCAAATGCACCGCCTACGACTCATTCCAATAACTCTAGTAATGTTTGTATTTCTCGGAAAAATACGTTCTGGCTTATTTTAGAGACCCAAAACAACTTGTTCGATTTTGACGAATCCTTTGTGTCCAAAACGAGAACTAACAAACCAAGCCTTATTTTAATGAAGTGTGGAAAAGGGTAGTCCTTTGTTATCCAAACATGTAAATCAATTCATATTCCTTTCTAAACGTTTGACATTATGTATGCATGTACCTAGATTGAGGGTACCACTCATATCAAACACAATTGTCATTCTTTCTTTTATGAAATAGGACGAAAAAACATTCCTTTAATCCGTAGAGTAAACGGGGAACAATTTATCATTAAACTTTTCCTCCGATTTCTACATGTCACACGAATATTCAAAATCCCAGAAGAAAAAAAGCTTTTGCAGTTCACAACTCCTTCATGAAAATTTCACGACAATTATTTTATAAACCGATGAAGGTGCGTGTAGGGGTCGAGTTCAAATATTGTCCTATATTTCTCATCTGTGTAGTCAGATTAGGTATGCACTCATCAATATGTGTAGGTAATACACTCGAAAAATCCGAGAAGGAATTTAATCCATGTCCACAGACCGAATCAAATTTGACTACGTGCTTTTTTACGATCTTATTTTTTCACGCAACAACCTTGACCACTGAAGTTTGTAAAAGTTCTTTCATTCCGGATTTTTTTCAAGTTGCATACTCTCTCTCCCACCCCGCATAGTTGAGGAAAAAGTAGGTTTTTAATATGAAAAAAATACAAGGGAGCACAAACTAAACCTGATCTTAATGTGAAAGATCGTGCGCGCTCACACATTCACATTGGCATTGTTCAGAATAGTTTGACGTATGTTTTATCTTCGAAAAAAAAAACAAGTCCACATTTCGATGATGAAATGTACCTTTATGCACTACGCACCAGAACAAATAAACCGCATGAAAACAGTTAAGTTTTCAAAACGAGGACCGACCGTACCACAAGAAAATATATAGTACCCTCTTCGCTTATGTACATTCTTGGCCGCTTACCGACCAACAACTGACTTGACAATTGAAGGTGTAGCCTAGCAAAAGCATGAGCATTCAACAACACATTTACCTGTAAACAGGTAGCCGTGTGCTAGTAAGTTGTATGGGCACTTTACTGTTTACAGTGATGATGAAGAAGCCCCTCTAACTCTAGACCCATGTACATTATGAATACTTTTGTGCATATCACATTACCCTCATGAAAATAATATTATTGTTCATCATTTAAAAGATAGAAATCTCGTAGGTAAATGCACCTATTGCCCGCTCACTCATGTAGGTACTTTGGCATCTTCTTATCATATGCACCATGCACCAAATGTAGTAACCTGCAAAGCATAAGCTAAATAAATAGCTTAACAAAATGATCTTTATGGTTCTACTGAATTGAAAACAATTCATTTTTTGCTCCAAACGGAGGGCTTTTTGAGAGGCTGAGTATATTCTTCTTTTCTAACCTTCTCTTCTTCTCACCTTTTGAGTCAACAAAGATTTTTTCAGGATGACATGACTTGGCTTCACCTTAAGGTGAACGTGCAAATTCTATTACAGTTATTTTATAATGTACGTATCGATTTGATTTGTTTCTGGGGACAATGCAAAAATAATTAAAATGAATACGTTTATCTTTGACGAAAACCAGATTTGTCAAAAACTAATGGATAAGAATCCTTTATATGTCATCAAGCCATACCCGTGCATGACCAGGTGAGGAGGAACGATTAAGTAAAAGAATGGTGATAGTGCTGATGATGGCATGAGGGCACGAAAAAAATGTTGAATTTTTATGTATGCCTTACATAGAAAGGCGGGCAAGGGCAAAGCCAGAAAACATTTTATCTCATGTCGTAATGCCAAAAGCTGTATCCAAATTATACTAAAGTGATTTTTAAGTGTTTTATAAAGCATTTCAAGAAACGAATCTGCTACTTGTACTTGTGTCATGACCATGACATGCCATACATACAAGCCACGAAAAAAGAGAAAATTCAAATCGTAGATGTCAAAAGAAGGTGATGCGATGGTAAGGTAGATGCACCAATATGACCAGCAGCCGTCATCGACCGATTATCTCTGCGAAGAAAAGAATGCAACAAATGTAACGCTTTACACGATATCACTTTAAATTCAATTTATTCTTTATTCACGGCCTACCATTATTTGAGCAAATCACAGACGAAAGAGAAATGTACCGCTTGAAGAAACGCATCATTCTCATTCTCAGACACAAAAATTTATTGCGAGGTAAATGTTTATAATGGGCATTTGGTCATAATGTTCAAGTGGGTTTTTAAGAGGTTTAGAGAACATGGTTTTTGAGCTTCACGAGAAGCTCTAAAACTGAGCGCGCATGAGTAAACAGGCAATAAGATATAAACAAGGTCTAGGTCTGGTCTTAAGTAACTTGAATGCAAAATTTCAAAAAAAAATATCTGCAGATACGAAATATAATAAAATGGAGAGATGGAAGAAGATGCGAAGGTGGTGCCTTGTCTTGGATCGGTTTGGGGAAATGAGTTCTAGTCATGAATCTTCATGATCATGATTCGTAATGATCATTGTTATGATCAAGTACCTATTACTGAAGAAGTAGTAGTATTTTAAAGGAGTAGCCTTAACCTGTGACCATGCTGCAATTATTGCCCTCGTCGTCTTGAAAGACGGCCTTCGCATTATGAAATGTAAAGAGCAAAGGTAAGAATTTTTAAATGTGTGCCCATCATCTGCAGATCTGCATCTCCTCCTCTTCATGGTTTAGCCTTGACTTTGGCGAAATTCTGGTATTCAGGTTCAGTTCAACGCAAATATACATTAGGATTATAGTACAGGTGGTCCATAAAAATTCATTAGCGAAAGAATACATGAACGCTTTTGGTTAGGTAGCAACATAGCGCATAGGTATAGGTAGCAATATTGATATTAGTGGTAAACGCCTTACCGTGCTCGGCTAAGCGTACAGGTGTTTCTGGTACCGTTACACGGGTTTAAAAATACCTTGTAAGGTAAAGTATTAGCTTTTTTATAAATAGTATAATTCAGATTGTTTTGGCACTTCATAATAATTATACTATCCACATCCACCAGCCTTTTTTCATCATGAGCGAGCTTTAGAAATGTCAGTCAGAGAAGGCGTTGCGTTATCAAATTAAAATAGATTTGTGTTATGATATGACAAAAAATATATAGATTTGGACAATAAAAATTATATATATGTATTTGGATGCTGCCCTAATCAACTCCCTTTAAAACTAAATAATAAAAAGTACTAATATATTTCATTATGCTTTGGCTCGCAGTAATAAATTCGAAAAAGTAGGGTCTTGTTCTAAAAATTCAGTGTTTTGACTTTTCATCTCGAATGGATCCGTAACGAGGCCTGAACATCCATTTCATTATTAATTTTCCTCTGACCATAACAGATTTGGCAATACTGAGCAATAACATGTGAACTAAATCAGTTGCATCTCATCAGAGAATCTAGTGATAAGATGTCATATAGCATCTGCATTTTAATAGCAACTCAATTCACTTCATTTCCATTTTGAATTCATTTCCCTTTCTTTCTAATCTGATCCTTTCATTCATTCCTTCATTCAAACTGGCAATACTTAATTGACTCGTTTCCATTTGAATTTTGATGAATCGATTCGATTTCAATTCGACTGTAATAAAAGATCGAATCTCTTCATTCAGTCTTTGTACAAGACAATGTCATTCAATTTTTTTTACTACAAAGCAAGTTGCCAAAATAAGAAGACAGAGACATAAAATATCGCCTAAAACTTATCAGGAGCAGAACAAGATAAAAACTTTTTCTTATCGCTTTTTACGAGCATCGCAATAACATCGCTTCTACAAATGGCAGTAAAATGACTCCTTTTTCTTGTTTCTTGCATTTTTCTATGCAAAACTACTGGGCTTTTACTATCACTCTCGAAAAAGAAAATCCGCATGAGGTTCGTGCTCCTAATAACTTCACAGTTTAACTAGCTGATTAGCCTAGTTCGTCCTCGTCTAAATATCATCTTCATATTCATATCATATCGTCCAAATGAGTGAGCTTCGAGAAAAAACTTGATTTTTCATACTGTATCAGTGAAAACAAAACCCTTTAGCTTTTTGAGTGGGACAATGCAAAATGCAAGATTGTTTTGCATTTTGCGTGATCTGATGAGGCGATATGCAATGCACAATCAAAAGTAAAAGCTAATAATTAGTAGTGTTATCGTTTTCCATTTGCATCTTGAAATATGAACCTATCCCCAGTGAAATACGACGATGCAATTCATTCTTGTCTGCTGAAATTGTAGCAAGAAAAAGGACGCTATTGTTTGGCGATATACAGATTCATCCACAAATGCCAAATGCTTGTTTTTGACTTTTTTATTGAAGACAAATGACAAAACAAGAGGAAAGACAAATAAACAGAAGGTTTTTAACTATAAATTACAGAGGAAGGAAAAACCAGAAGCGGAACAACAATTACTTGAGTAAAGACGCATCATCGAAGAAGACCGTAGACAGCGACACACGCAAGCATTGCGATATAGATTTCAGATAAGCTTTGATTAGGCCGTTTAGACGAGTCGCTGCTGCTGAGTGACAGTGTCAACTGGTCAACTTCTTGACCTACTCAAAACCAATTCAATTGGTTTATTGAAATGCTAAATTGAATACGAAGACGCAAAAAAAACAAATCCACTTCGTAGATCTAATGCTGGCGTGGTTTCTGACTTGATTTAATTTTAAACGACTTGGCAATACTAACTTGTTAGTGTCATTCATCCCGTTTTAAAAATTTCGAACTGTTACTTGGACTAATTTAAAAAAAATGCGAGTAGCATATTCATTACCGATGTATCCACCTCTAGAGCAATATTAATATTGATATACAAGTGGGCATTTTTAGAAACAAGAAATTTTTTATTCAAAATTGATTGTAATTGTTTTCGCAAACAATCATTAATTACACAGCAATATTTGTAATTTGTTCGTAATTGTAATAATGATTGTGTTGCAAGATAAGTCAAACAAATAAATGCTGAAATATAAAACCATCCTTACAGTACAACGACAGTCTTCCTTAGCTAAAACATCAAATTAAACGCCTTGTTCGTACTGAATAGTAGCCGATGGAAAAAGTAACCTGCAATTTATAAAATTGGGACTGGGGCTAGTCGTGGGACTCAAAAACAGCTAACAATGAAAGCGAAACGCGAACGGATGCGATGATATTACCAATACCTTCACTTCACCTACTTCCTCATTTTTGCTCAAAAATCAACTCAATATTATTTATGAATTTAATATGCAATGTAAGCTTTCTTGAATGCGCTATCTCGCTGGGGAAATGAAAAGGGAGCTTTTGTCACAATTTCGTAAACACGCGCTTGTAAACATAATATTTTTTGCATCGAAGCGTTTTTCATTATCGCGATAATTAGGTTAATTTAGCGTCTCACCAATTTCTCTAGACACGCATTCACAAATTATCGTTCGTTAATTCAAAGTAGAAGCACATGCATTATGCGACTCTTCGTCATCGCCGGCTGATCAGAGGAACAAGCGTAATAAATAAAAAATCTACAAGATCATCCATCCCTTTTCCCACCAGCGATACGTCTAAAAAATCGCGAAATAAGGCGTAAACACTTTTTCATTTGATTTTTTGCCTTATTATTTTACAAGCTTCAAGTAGGTAAGTGCACCTGCCGCATCTCACATCCATGAGTTTTACGCTTCATCAATTTCAGCTTATCTTCTAATCAGAACAAGAGAACGCGTAGCGCTGCGTTGTGTGATTTGTTCGAGCAGCGAGTCATCCGTATTTGGAGATCTTCTCATTGCTCGCTACACATGCTCAATGTAAACGAAAGACATCTTCTTTTGTTTCGCCAACAAATTGCTCCAAATACCTTGAAAAGTCTACAGTTGCCTTCTACAACTACCCAAGTTTGCCACGACTGACGGGCATTGAAAATGACTTGGTGTCATGAAGTCGCATGACTCATGACAGGAGTCTATCTGCGGAAGAAAAATTGAAGTGGTCTAAACTTCCAACAATTGAAATTAAATTGCATTTTCACAAATTTCATTCCCATACTCGGCTTAGCTCAAGCTCACTGTCTGGGGGCTGATTTCATTCGTGCTCCGGCAGTCACTTGCATTTTCATTTTCAGTATGCTTATCAAAAGTCGCCATCAGGTTGCAATTTGCAATATTTGCATTTCGCCTCGCTCATGTGAACGCATGTAAACGAAGTGCATATGTAATATTTTACCACAAAATTACCCATACAGTTGCCTTTAAATGGTAGGGGTTTCTAAAAATTTCTTGTTATTTTGCATTTTGCATAAGAATTCCAAGGGTTGAACTTTTTCTCAAAGTGTCCATGAAATTAAACTCAATACAAGAATCGTCAGCTTTTCAGCTACTTGATTCAAATACATGTGCTTCTACAGAGACATTATAATTGTTAACACCAGTTCACAACTCATTCATTCGTCCATTCAAAGTTTTCATAGATTTTCGTTTTCTCTTTAAATCTGCAAGTCAATTTGGTGAAACAAACTGCTTTCAAATGGTGACAAACGACTGTACAAACACTTTACTAACGACTGCCATAAAACATCATGCAACTGCAAAATAAACCAAGCAGGAAAAGAAATGTCTAGTAAAATTCCATCAGGTTTT
>JAHZNI010002810.1:0-12976 GCA_027744415.1 Seira ritae
GAAGGTGGACAAGTAGAGCCTCGATTCGAATTACCATCTCCAACTTCGACTTATAACGACGAGATTAATGCAGGTACGGTACTTGTGCTTACCAACATTGAATTTTATAATGAGACATATTTATACATATAAAGATGCAGAACATAAATAATTGATAAATATCTGATAATCTAGAAAAGCGCGATTCAAAAAGCCAGCCAAGTAATTTGGGAGAAACTTCTAACAATCCCAGTTTACAAGAAGATGCTACCAATACTTACTCATATGAAGATTTAAAGGATTTTAAGACATTCCGTCCAGAAGAAGGATCAAGCAATGAGGAGGAGACTGGAGTATTTCGTTCCAAAAGTAAAGGCAGTTCCAAGAAGCATCGTTTTAAAGATTACAACAATGCCGAGCCAACGGATCCAAGTCCAACAGACCTTGTAAAACGGTATGAAAGACTGATTCGGAATTGGCTGAAGACTAATGCTCGGAAGAGCGGCCTAATAAAGCCAAACAGTGACGAAGAAGGGTTAGACTTGGGAGATATTGATTTAGATGGATCAATGAGTCCCAATGAAATGTTGCATTTTCAACATGATCAACATGAAGCCGATTACTATGATTCCAAACTGTAATAGTTAAGAATTAAGCCTACTTGCTGAAAAGTGACCTTCGACAAAAAAAGCTCTAGAAGTATTCTGAATATTATGGAATAAAAAATCCAAATTCGTTTCAGCGCTTCCGGTTAGATTTTTTTATAATGACAATGACCTTTTCAGATATCAGTAGCTTGAAACGTACAACTTAATACACTTAAAAATTATGCAAAAATAAATTTGTAAGAAATTATTTAGCGAATATCAATAAATTGTTCGGGTCGTGACTTAAACTAGCAATAAATCATTTAATCACAAATCACACATTATGCAACTGCAACTCTTTTCATTTCCACTTCTCAAGCCAAAATGCTCTCGTTTATTGAATGGTCTTTGACGCGCATGCAATGCAATGCTGTTTAGCTTCTCGTGCTCCATGCGCTAGCATTTTGTTCTTCTTGTCGAACAAAGAGGAAAACATATCTGCTGAGCGCGAATGGTGAACAAATGTTCTGCTGAGAAAAATGTGTTTTCGTCTTTTCGTAAAATAACAATCTGTCAGTGCAGAAGTGAGATAAACTAATAAACCTAATGAAAAGTAAATAATTTTCTCTTGATGGTTTTGTCCTTTACTTTCACTAATGCCATTAATTGATTACATTGGTCACACATGTTCGCACGTGGCAATTACTTTAAACTTTTCAACTTATTCCGAAAAGCTAGTAATGTTAGGAGACTGGCTAAAGAAAATGATGTAATCCTTCTCCGATTTTTCTCTCAGCAAACTTTTAGTGGGAATAGGGCGTTACAATTACATTCATTGTCAACCGTCTGTGACTCTCCTACTGACCTCAGTTATGTGTTTCTAAGAGCTAACACTGCCTCCGTGTTATCATCGCTCAAAGCCAAAGCTTTTTCGACTCAAGTCAGAAGCGAAACGAATTTAGAGAGACGGTTGCGAACGTTGCCCAAGGGTCAATTGATAAACATGAATATCGACAAGGAACTTATGGAGAAAGTCCTGACGCCTGAAGTGAAGATTTTGGCGTCTCTGTTCGAGAAGAACAACTATGAGCTGCGATTGGCTGGTGGTCCTGTTCGGTAAGCTTTACTGAGTTTCTGAAGTTAGGCATGCAGGGAAAATGATATTTTAATTCGATATGTTTGATTGTTTTCGACGCATCATAATTATATTGTAGTGGTTATTTGTTATTTTACAAGTACAAATTTTAGTTGTCACACACTTTGTAATTATAAACTCTTTGCATTTTTCCAGATCTTGACGGACAGGTCCACGACTATTTCAACGGTGCGGAGGATCTAAAATTGAGAAAAATTCGATTTGTCGGGAAACCTGAAGAACGAATTCAAGAAGACTACCTCCGAATCCTGAGGTATTTTAGGTTTTACGGACGCTTATCAAACGATCCGGATAACCATGAGGAAAGTACATTGACCGCCATTAAAGAAAATGTCCAAGGCCTGAAGCAGATTTCTGGAGAAAGGATTTGGATGGAACTGAAGAAGATTTTAGTAGGAAACTATTCCAATGAATTAACCCTTAGAATGTTGGATGTTGGAATTGGACAATATGTTGGACTTCCAGAAGATCCGGATATCGGAGAATTCAAAAAAGTTTGTGAAAAACTATCGGAGCTTAAATTATCTGTAAATCCAATTACAAGATTGACAGCTCTACTTCGCACCGAGGAAGAGGTTAGCATACGACATTGCAAATTGCAATGGGTAAGCATTTACAAGTGAGTCCCATTTTATTAAGCTATGTTTTTCTCATCAGGGAACTGCGCTTAATGCTCGACTCAGATTAAGTGCGTTTGAAAGAGATCTTTGTCTGTTCATTATTCTCCATCGAAAAACCGCTATGGTGGAAACTTCCATCAAGTAAGTTTTTATGTATTTTGGATGACAAGGCAAGAATATTCGTAATCTTGTAAAGCATTGCATAATTTTTATTTTTATATGACAGACCTTTCCAAAGGCTAGTTATTTTTACTAAAAGCAAAGTATCTGACGTCAGGCAGTGGATAGAGGAAACTATGAAGTATGCCGGTGCCGTTTCGCTCCTGGAACAGTTTCAGCAGTGGCAACCACCAAAATTTCCTGTGTCAGGAAGTATTTTAATGGAGAAAAATGTTCCAGGTGATTGTCTTTTCAGTAGTATCGATGAACACGGAGGAAAGGTTTTTGTGCATTTCTAATTTACACCTTATACGTAATATTAACTCCGTGCCGTATCTTGTTTTATTTTGCATGTAGCCGGAAAGACGATGACACGAGTTTTGAACGATCTGAAAGAGATTTGGATTGATTCCGACTTTGAGGCTTCGACGGACGAACTTGCAGCTCATATACCACAAGTGCTGGAAGATGTGTTGGAGAAATATCCTCCAAGAAGTCCCAAGCGGAAATAAATTAATTTTATCAATTTTATGTGATATTCTCAAACATAAATCTTAAAAGTGAAAATGAATATGTACCACTAAAATGCTTTGTTGTCAGTTATAGAAAAGATTAAATTAGCTTTAATTTATCCTGTCGAAAAAAATTGATTGTTTGGATGACGCAAGATTATTTCGTTTCGGCTGCACGCATAGATATACTAATATAAATGGCTGCACGTACGGGAACGCTTTATGGATCGCAACATGATCATGGGTGGTCAAGGTGCTGTTAGAAAATGCATGATTCTATAGTTTTTAGTTTAGTCTAGTTTATAGATCCATGGATTGGTTTTGTCCGAATCAGTTCAGAAGTTGCACTGATTTTATGCTTTTCGCATATTTTGTATTATTGAATTGGGCATCCTTTATGTAATCAGTTTTATCGAACGTTGGGATCATTCTGTAAATGAATATTCACTGGCGATCTTTGTAATTTTGTATTTACTCCATTCCATTCTTTGACCAGCATTTCTGTAATTTGGTCATCATAAGAGAAGAGGCTCGTTTAGATTGAATTACATTTTTATGTGTTTGTAAGATAATCTTTTCGAAGCGATTTCATTAGTTTTTGTCAAAGCCTTCCGTAATTACAAATAAGAAACATAAGATGGATAGAAAAGCGAAGAAGCAGGTTACTAAAACCAAAAGTAAATTACATAAGCACAAGGTAGAAAACGTATTTGTCCCAGTTGTGCGCCTTGATCAAGCTGAAGAAACTGCACCGGTGGTACCGGTAAAGAAAGCACCCAGTAAGACTAAATCCAAACCCAAGAAGGAAAAGCCAGTTGTCCAAATGACGCGCATCGATCACACTGCTTTGTGGACAAAAGGAGCAAAAAGAAGGCGTCGCTTCAATCGCATGGATCCGAAGCCAGATCCTCCAGATGAAGCAGTTCCCGAGCATCACGAAATCTTACATGACAAGCACGGAAAGATTAAATTGGTATTAACTCCCGATGACTGGAAAAAGTTCTGGGTTGATAGAATTCGCAGACATTATCAAGTCGATGCTCCTAGCATGACGGACAAGTATACATAACAATTAATTATGTTAAAAAGCAATTTTCAGTTTTTGCATAAATCTACGAAGAAACATTTTTATGCATATCGACTTCCTTTTTTCACAGAGAAATCTACCATTCCGTCGACAGAAGCCGGCGCATATACTTGCGAAATCGTGAAGAAGGCATGTTTCCCCACGCTGATCCTGATATGCCTCCATGCTATTACTGGGACAAGTTTAAAGTTGCCCAGTGGGTAAAAAGTATTGGAGCTCCCGAGAAAATTGTTGTTAGTGTAGTATGTATATTCTCAACCCATATCATAAACGTAAAGTTTAAAGAGTCCTTCAAACAATGATCTGCCTCTTTAGGAAATGATTTTGCATTGCGAAATATCTGGTCGACGATTAGTCCTCCTGGACGCTAGTAACCTCACAAGAATGGGTCTTCATGACCTTGAGATGATAAAGATGATTTCCAAATCGGTTCGTCAACTCCTGGGGCTTCCCGACCCTAATGGACTCCGTGCGATCAGTAGAAAAGTTCCACTCGAACGATTTCTTCACCAAAAGATCCGAACAGGATCTAACGTTAATCGACTAACTTTCAAACAATTCTGTGAACAAGAAGGAATCGAATACGAGCCTGCTCAGAAACAGAAGAATGAAGGCTACAAAAAATTGCCCAAGTGTCTCAAAGTAACCATACGCCCAGAAGAAGATGAAGAGATCAAATGGATACCGGTTCCGAAGCTTAAGCGGCAAAAACCACGCCAAACGCTTCCTTATTTTCCGTACGATGTCGATGCGGAATATGATATTCACAAAAGTGGTACCAGTGAAGATTCGTCAAGTTCCGATGGAATATCTTTGGTTGAATGGGTTCCGACTGTGGAAGAGCTATTGAATAACGCAATGCTGCGGGACCAGTTCATTCCGGACATTCTAAATGGAATTGTGGAGGCAGTTTTCGAAGAAATTAAAAAGCAGAGAGCTCAAGGAAAATGTAGACAGGAGTTAGCCGACCGAGTTTTACAAGAAAAGATGAAGGACGCATACTCGTATTTTAACATCACTGACCAGGAAGAAAAGTTAAAGCTTGTGACACTTATTGCTAAAGAACTAGTACAGGATGTCATGAAAGCAAGGGAAATGTTAGAGGATATCGATAAGGTCCAAGAGAAAATGGAGAATGAACTATCAAAAGAAGACATGTTGGAGCTTCAAGAGGCGGTGTCACAGTACGTTCAGGATATCATGCCGCATGTAGTAAGTGCTGCGTTAAAAGAAATGAGGGAAAGTGAGGAAGATTTGAGGAGAGATGAACTGGATCCCAGTTATCAAGACAGTGTGCGGGAAATATGCTTATTGAAAAGTCCATCTGATTTTGAGTATTCTGCCGACTCCGAGATCTCAAGTGACGATGAGAAAAGAAGGAAGAGTTCTTGATGGAATATATGATAAGATGGACGCAACAAAATTAAAAAGTTGAAAAACTATTGTGTAAATGATTTTATTGTGCTGTCTTCGACAAGGTCGAATTGTCTGATAAAGTAGCTTGGCCGGGAAACAAAACTTGTCTGATGTTCAAATTAATTCTAGATTTTCTTATATATTCGTCAAGAAATGGAGTCCATTCGGTATTGCCTATTTTATGAAGCACATTAGGGTCAGATAATGTTGTTCGGAAAGACTCACAGTTGTGAAGGCTCGAAGGGCTACCTAACTTCGGTTTTTTCCGGGATGGTATGAAATCTTGATTCATATTCTCGGGGCAAGAATTGGAACTAAAACTCCAAGAGTCTTCACCCTCTTGCCACGGCCGCGTAGCGGCTGAAAGTATGGCAGGTACGCCGTGATACGACAATCGACTTTCTCCAGACATCACAGCAACGTCGCCACTTTGCAGAAGCACTGGTTGAGGTATTTCTGCCTTAGTTTTTCCTCCAATTAGAAAAATACAGGATTGACCAAAACTAAAAAAAATGATTTATCATTAAACTAATGCCAAGTCACAGTAACAGAAAACATTTAAACCGGAAATACATAGGATTTGAATTCGATACCTGAGGGAGAACAATGGCGCATACTGGTTGACTTCTGACTTGTCAACGTGACCGGAAAGAGTTGAGTCCATGTGGTAATAGTTGGCTATTGCTGCTTCTGCTTTAAAGTTTCCAAATCCTAGAATCTGGGCGATGTATCTTGTCATATCGCCAAGATCCTCAGGAAAATCACTTCTTCTCTCTTCGCTGTAAATCTTAGTGTCCCAGTCATGATGATAACCAAACGTTACCCAGCGCAGTGTTTGATAAAAGTCCCTTCCAGATGTATCCAGCTTAAATTCCTTCAGTTTATCAACACTTTCTCCGTTCTTCATCTTTTCTAGGCGGTTTAGATTGTCCATGTTGGTAATGTAAGCGCTATGATGAGGAAAGTCCAGCAGGGTTCGTGAGATCCAGTATCGCTGTCCATGTGAGGTAAATGGATTTTTAATGACGAGCAATCCTGGAAAACAAATTCATTCGACTTTTAATAATGCTTCTTTTCTAGTAAAAGTAACTAATCAGTTTACCTGAAGGAAACGTAAGCTCTGCAACCTTCCAGGTGTCTGGAGGCCGCAAACCCCACATCTTATGACATTCGCATTTTGATAACGGGTCATAGAGCAGATCTCTTGTCTTGACATAATCTTGGGTCGTGGTATCATATTGATTAGGACGACGAAGCAATACGTCACCTTCAGAATAAGGCACAGCCTGATCTCTTTTTTCATCACGGTCACAATGAAACTCTTTTGTATCACACTGATTATTAATATTATGACTATTACTATCCTGTTGATTAAGGGAGGTTTTGCTTCCTTTTACTTTCTTGCCTAGACGAGGAGTCTTCTGATATGAAGACGAAAACTGACGAAAATATTTAAAGCTGTCCTTATACAAGTCCATCTGCGTTTGAACGGGTTGGTTCACTTCTGCCATCTTTTTAAATTACAACTTTTGGAGAACACTTAATCGCAAAGCGAGAGGCAGTTTTAATGAAAAGAGAGAGAACTGAATACTAAAAATAAATTACTAGAATATTTTAAATATTAAATATTGTATCTTCTAAGTTCTAAGTACAGTGGATCAAAAAGGATGAAGATGTTTTTGTTTATCTAAGTAGACGAAACAAGTGTAAGAGTAATGTACAGCAGCAACACGTGTAAGCTGCAAATTGCAAGCCACCAACAAGCATATATCTAGGTACTTAGATCTCAAGACAAACAACTCAAATGTGCATGTCGTGCAGTATCGAATATGTAGTCAAATGCATACAAAAAATGCACCAATGCAATGCATGCATGCACCAAGAGAATTCGTCAACCCAAGTGCTTTTTTGGTATGCAAAAGAAGTGATTACATGATCATGATCATGAACATCATTTTGACGCTGAGGTCTTTTTAAAATTCAAAATGCATGCAATTTTTCAGAACTTTCTGACCGCGCTATATAATTTTTTCTCATTTTAACTTACCAAGTCAAGCCAATAAGACCAAACGGAAGAATGTAGATCTATGTTAAATTATTAACGTTCAACTATAAATAAAATTACGTCCATTTTAGATGATTCCAACTTCGAATTTGGGCTTCTAGTTTTAATTCGTTAGGTTATTTAGGTATTTATAACATTTTGTTACGCTTTTATTTCATAAACGTAAGGTAGTCATTTGTGATTCAAAAATTCTATCGTTTCACATTTCAATCATGATAATATTATCATATTATCAAATTAAACAGAAACAATATCATGATGGGATAAAATAATTTTCAATCATAAAATAAATATAATCAAATATCAAATCGTTTTGAATAGATAACACGATGACAGTACTAAAAATATTTTGAATAACAAAATCATTTTATATTGTTGATTGATTTCGAATCATTGTTCGTTAGATCACATTATTGTCTTTCTTCTAAAACTAATAACTAAAGCCTGAGACATTTTAAGCATTTGGAATATTTAGTTTAATGCTTGTCATTATCATGCTACTAAAATTAAAACTGACGAATTAAACCACTGGCATAACTGAAGCGATCATTCCACCTCTCTATCCTCTGCCACAACGTTAAATTTTGAGATTCTTCAGGATTCGCTTGAACGCCATAATTGGAATGAGATTGACTAGGGTTTGGATCTTGTCTTGTTTTAAAATAATACATAATAGCACCTCGACAAATAGGACACACCTCGACTTTTTCGAAACAGTGAGTACACAAGCACAAATGTCTGCAAGGGATTATGACGCGACTCACTGGAGACTCCTGACAAACTGAGCAGAGTACATCACTAAAAGGTTCTAGAGGATCAGAGGGCACTGAATTGTTCTCGTCGCCGTCTTCATTATCAGCTCGATGATCATCCATTACGTAGAGTGACTGTAAAATATGACTTTGGCCGTTGTTCATCTTAAGATATTGCGCGAGAATAGACGACGGTTTCGGGAATGCTTCATTTTTAACATGAAGAACTTGAATAACTCCATTCTGTAACAATTAAGCAAAAATATGTGATGACATATTTTGCATAAATAAGCTTCAACATAATAAAGTGATAACTCTTACGATTTCAAACGCCTCTTGAGGTGGCGCCGATCCCATGCGGAAATTCGTGATAAAAACTGCTGCGGGATATCGAAACTGGTTCTTTAATAAATTCCAATCAAAAATTTGCGGTGGTTTTAGCACCATTTGGACGGTTTGATAAATATCGGAGGAGGTCAACTCCGGCGTTGAAACGCAAGAAGTCAACTCCATACGCTGAAGAATAGAATACTTATTGGCATTGTTGTTGTCTTCAGAACTCTCAGATTCCAGCATACATTTCCATTGTCCAGGCTCAATTTCAAGCATCATAAGTTCTTCCATTAGTTCGTACCACGGCGAATTTATCAATTTCATCAGATACGAAACTGCTGGTCCCCATAAAACCGTTACATCAGGAGGCACAGCATCTTTGAGATAATTTATCATGAGGGTCGTTTCATTTCTAACTTCTTTGCTGCTTTCTGAGGCCGACGCTGTAAAAGGCATTTCTGTCCGTTTTCGTATAATTTCAACAGCGTGTCTTCCTCCAAGTGGCCACTGCCAATCGTTCCAATTCCAAGGGTAGTTCGGCATTCTACAAAACGAATAAAAAGTTTCGGTTAGAATTCTCTCCTTAATTAAATCTTATCACTTATGAAATCGTGTACTACTACTACTACTACAAAGTACTTACTGTGAAATTCTCCAGATGCTATAAATCAGGAAATATAGCACTATTAGGACACAACTCAAAGCTGTGACCTTCGCCAAGTGCTCCAGTAGCCAGTCGTCAACCATTTTGGTATCTTGCTCTTGATACACTAGTACGATTCCCTTCCCTCCCTAGCACCTAATACGATAGGCCTTCAATTTCTAACACACAGCCCAAAATGCTGCTCAATCTAGTCTAGGACACTATCATCTGGAATCTCTGGGCTTGAGAAAACAGTTTCAGTTTACTTTTCATAAGAGTAATCATCTCAGGATCTCAGCTTAATTAACCCTTAACGTTTTAGAAGTGTGCTGTATTGAAAGAGTTAAACAAACGTTCGTATATCAAAGAAACGAAGATAAAGATAATATAATGATAATCACAATAATTTGGACAGTAATCAATCATATCATATGAAATATTAAACAAACACGTAGTGCAAGGACTTTTCAGCTGACTCAGTTGAGAATATTTCCTTTCCAGAAACACATGTTCACTTCACGGTGGTGCTTGTGTTGTCGTGTGTTGTGTTGTGATGTTGAATGTTGATCACGATTGCCACGAGAAAACATAAAATGATGCACAGTCCTGAGGAAGCACAATACACTAAAACTTCAGCTTCATTCAGCGGGAAGCCGTGCATGGACAAATGTGGGGTATATCAAGAAAGTTTAATTGCGTTTAAGATTGTGGTTAATGGAAATGAAGTTGGGTATCGTTATCAATGAATTTGAAATTTGATTTGTGTTCCCAACCCTAGTAATTTAGTTAGAATACGTCAATAGTCAGTCAGTTACAATAACAATTTCGTTACAAAAGATCTGCTGGCAGGCTGGCACTATTATTGGGACTGGGACATTATTTTTCAACATGTCTCAACACTATAGTGACCAGACGTTCTTTATTTTATAGAAGTATTCACTTTTTTGACTTCGTTTTTTTAAATATAGAAAGCATTCTATAATCTTCTATATTTCTTGAACTGCATTCTATTCATTCCCTTTTTTTATGATATCTGTTTTTCTCAGATATTTTCCACTTGGAATTCGAGTATCCAAAGTTTTCCATTCAACATTTAGGCTTATGCTCACTATTGCTCACCAAGATCAAAATAAGCCATAAAAGCAAGCCGAAAAACATTTCGTACGAAGAGGGACAAAGATTCGTCATACTTTTACGCATCAAAAAAAGCTTAAAACAATGAAAAGTCTGTTTTAAGATTAGCTGAAACCAAGAAGAAGCGAACAAAAATACCATAAACGGGGTCATTTTTGTCACCTTTTTTTCCAGCTGCATATTCATTGCATTCCTGCAAGTACCTCAAGAAGTAAAAATGTGTAAAATGATTTTGAAATGTTCATGTTCAAATGATGCCATTATTTTCAGAACTGGGAAACATTATTTTTTCAGTAGAATAATAATCAGTCTCACAGTTGACATAGACTTACACTCATCTCTCGTTTCTCTCAAATTTTTTATAAAAATGTCTAAAAAACGAGGAAAATGTAATTTTTCTGAAGAAATAAAAAATGATTATCCGTTCATAACCAAGCGAAAAAAACTTGGAGATGAATTTGTTAAAGATACCGACGTAGTGTGCAATATTTGCAACAAGCAGTTTTCCATTGAAAATAATGGAAAGGGACAAATTGAGCAACATTTGAAAACAAAAACTCATCAGAAAGCAGTGGAAGCACAAATAAAGTCCCAGAAAGTTAGTGATTTTTATGCAAAAAAAGTGCCTGAGAAAAGTGATTTGGCATTAGCAGCAAAAGAAGGAGGATTTGCATATCATTGCGTAGAACACAATCTCAGTTTTAGATTTCAAGACTGCAATTCAAAGTTAATTAAAACGACTTTTGAAAGTAAGTTTTCGTGTGCACGTACAAAAACTGAGGCGATTGTGAAAAATGTGCTCGCTCCTGCGATCATGAAAAATCTCATTAACGACATTAACAAGACTAGATTTATTTCCGTGTCTGTTGATTGCTCTAATAGAGGAGCTGTTAAACTTTTTCCAATAATTGTTCGCTTTTTTCTACCCAACAAAGGGATTCAAATTAGACTTCTCGAGCTCCATGAACTTTCGAGCGAAAAGGCTGAAAATTTGAAAGAGAAAGTTCTCAGTACTCTGGAAAAAAATAAAATATTAGATAAAATGGTCGCGCTTTGTGCTGACAATACAAATGCAAACTTTGGAGGGATAAACAGAGGAGGAGAAAACAATTTGTTTTATTTGTTGAAACAGAAATTTGTGAATGGTAGGCAGTTACTCGGGCTAGGATGTGGTGCACATATTGCCAACAATGGTATAGAGAGTGCTTGTAATTTGCTGGAATTTGATGTGGAAAGTTTGATGTTTAAAATACATGCACATTTTTCAATTTACACCAACAGAGTTGTTGAATTGAAATCTTTTTGTGACGAATTTGACATGGAATACAAGAAATGTTTATCTTCCAGCAAAACACGTTGGCTTACATTAGCGCCAGCCATAGAACGAGTGCTTTTAATGTGGAAGCCTCTAAAAGCTTATTTTACCTCTGAGACAGTGTCATGTCCATTATTTATAAAAAATTTCTTTAATTCCAGTAGAAATGAGGGCACTTTGTGGTTTTTACACAGCCTTGCGAATAAATTTCACCAAACTGTTTTGCAAATCGAAGGTAACAATCCATGTGCTATTGAAATACTTGCCAGCATAAACGGTTTAATTAGTGAATTGCAAATGAGAAAGCAAAACAAAATTATTGGCATCACGGCTAAATTAGAGGTGGACAGATTAGCCAGTGAGGGGGAACTTGATACTGTACTTTTCTTCAATACAGTTGAAAAAATCTACGATAAATGCATAGATTACCTACAAAGGTGGATGTTGCCCATGCAGCATTTAAGCTGTTTTAACTGGGGTTTACTAAATTCTGTCCCGGCCTGGCCTGATGTGGAAGATAGTGTGACATTTTTTATTAAAAACAGCGGGGAAAAACTAGGGGATGGTATTATTTCCGACTTCGATCGTTTGATATCCTATGCAACAATTGAAAAAATAAGTGAATGGAACGCAAAGAAAATTAGACCAGTAGAGAGGTGGATGGAAATATTTAATGCTGCATCCTCACCCGGAACTAAAATGAGTTGCATGGAAGTACTCATTCAATATGCATTTTGTCTCCCTGGTACATCGGCTCCAGTGGAGAGAGTTTTTTCCTTGGTGAATAATTATTGGACTGAGGAGAAAACACAACTTTCTGTGAACACTTTGCAATCCTCTTTGATTTTAAAGATGAATGAAGACAAGAATTGTACCGATTTTTATGCGTGGTTACAGGGTGAAATTGGCTTATTAAAAGCTATTCACTCTTCAGAAAAATATAACTAAACACAGCGTGCCTAAATTGTAAATTCTTGTACATAATCGGTGTAAATAGTGTAAAACAACTTTAATTAATTTTGCAAGGATCAGTTACTTTGTTAGGTAAGAATTTATATTCTATATTATTCTATATTTTGCCTCCTATTTTCGATTCTATATTTTTTCCTTGAACGTCTGGTCACCGAATCTCAGAGGTAAAATAAGCTTTTAGAGGCTTCCACATTAAAAGCACTCGTTCTATGGCTGGCGCTAATGTAAGCCAACGTGTTTTGCTGG
>JAHZNI010002811.1:0-26519 GCA_027744415.1 Seira ritae
CAAGATTCTACTTCAGTCTCCGTGGAGCAAAAGTCAGAATCTGAAGAAGCGGATGAGGAGGGTGAGGGAACGGGATCAACAAGCGAAAAGACTGTGACTACAATATTACCAAGCAGACCCTTCTCTGATGAATCCAAATCTGATCTCGAGGTGTCAACCCCTACACATGTGCATGGGGGTAAGGTGAGACGCTCCCTGGACAGAAAATTTTCTCCGAGTCAGTGCGGTGGGCTGACTGGCTCAGGCATTTTTAGACTGCCATATGAAACGACGTCGGAGGCTTTATTAAAAATGCAGCATAAGAATGGGAGTGATAAGAGGATCATAGGGCATCACGTAGCTTCCCTAATTGAACTAGATGCAACTGATAAGCGCCAGAGCACGTACCAAGGGAGGAAGAGTAAGAAGAGTGTCACTGTGCCAAGGCCGAGTAGCTTCAGTGTGAGCCAGAGATTTTTGATGCTATGAACATTACATTTGCATAGGTATTTTTATTTATTTTGGTCATTTTTTCCTGTGCGGTAGGAAGAAACGGACGATTTAGAAATCCTTCCCTTGTTTGATCAGAAGACACAGAAAGCTGATCCTAATGAGGAGCAGCACCGAACTTCATTCGAGTTTAAAGCAAAACTTCGGGCGTCAATTGGCGTAGCGGCTGACTTCCATTTTGATAATATGATGTCGGAAAAGGAGAAGAAATATATGAAGAGGAAGTTGGCGAACTTACAAAATCGGGTCAAGCGGCAAACAATGAAGTTCTTGGCGACTAAAGCGATGGCTCAGAATATTCACGCCGCCATTGCTGATAATGGTCGACATTCAGCAGGCACGGATAGCAGGGGAAGTGTGGAAAGTAGGCGAATGTACAATATACTTGCTATGAATTGTTTGAGTTGCTCCTTTTAATTTTGTCTTTTTTAAGTGGACACTCGTCCCACTCCCAAAATGGTCAAAAGCGCAACATCTGAACCAGCACTGAGTAAACCTAAGCCGCCAGTACAGCCAAACGTTCGTCCAGTCCAGCCAATTAATCGGCAACGGGATCCTAGTAGAATCAGCAATATTAAGGGTCCGCTAATGAAGAAAAGACCTTCGTTGATGAAGGTACCACCCAACATTGAGACATACAGAAGCGTTTCCCGGGGTCCCTGTGTGGGAGAACAGGAAAAGATTGTCCAGTCCAGTGGTACGCGTACAATTTTATTTTTAAACTTTGTTGAATAGTAATCAGTTAACTTAAAAAGCTCATTAATGGACTTATTCGATTTTTCAGACACATGCTTGTACTCAAAGAGGATCATTGAAGATAGGGCGAAGGAAGACGATGAATGCTACCCTAAGAGTGATTTTGTACAGAAGCAGACTTTCCCCGATGAGAAGGGAGAGGTTAACCGTCCATGCTAATCATTAAACGCATACAATCACCAGTTTTATTTAATTAAACTGTCATTCAATATGATAGCCTTTGGTTTTGAAACCTATTTAAACACAAAATAACTGACAGACGCAGGATATGATATGATACTAAATATGATCGAAATGTGATAATTTAATGTAATCATATACTATGTAAAAGTTACAATAAAAATGGTTCAATATTTTTCACATGGCCCAGAAGTTCGTCTGTATCAACCGTACAGAGAGAATATCGAATGGCACATTTGGATGATGCTGTTGAGTTTCCACTTTCTTTATCAAGCCCATTCAGTTCATACTCATCTGGAAGCAAACTATCCTGGGTGCCGAAAAGCACGGCATCCTCAAACGCCGACAGAACTTTCCTTTCAACAATGGTAACATTGTTGAACTTTACCATGTCCTCGTTTCGAATCCGCTGATAACCTAGTCTGAAAATAAAATCAATTAAGTGAAATCTAAAATCGTAAAAAGTAGCATCATATATTGAGCGAGCGAACGTGTGACAATCACTTTTTAAGCTTTAGTAATAAATCCGTGATCCCATGCGGATGGGACTCTTTAGCAATCGATTTGCTAAATTCCACTTCACAAAGTGTTCGCAGAATGCAATCGTTTTCATCTAAGTGTCTGACAATCTGTATCAAACAAATATACAAGTTTTCATAACTTGAAATTGGAAAGACTTTTTTACATTTTATAGTACATGCTAAGATTTGTTTAGTAGTCTCAATTGTCATACCGTAAACATTGATTCCGCTAGTCGCTGCTGCTTTATCACCTCCTGAACGCTGATAACATCTCTTTTCCTTCTAGACACTGACGTGGACAGGAGAATTCCGTCTTCAATTAGCTTCGTTACATCCAGAGGAAGTATTAGAAAATACCTCATCACAAACACCTAATGAATTTCGACATGATGAATCGAACTCCATGTACGGAATCAAAATGCTTACGAAGGACTGACCTGGAGAACAACGAGTCCAATTAAGAGAGCTTCAAAGTGATTGAGACGAAGGTACCATTTTCCAGTCATCGATGTCATTGTAATTCTCGAAAAAATTCCTGCCTCCGCATTTTCCATGGGCAATAAGAATATTAGCAGAGAATAGACACTAATATCATTAAACTGAAAATCAGTTGGGGGCATTATTATTGTATTTTGGACTTCGGATAACATTTCAAATTTTATACTTGTTTTCAGATTTAGTAAAATAAATTATTAAATTAAATGTCAAATTTCTACAGCCTCACGTTGCCCCAATACGCCACACTCGTTCGCATGCAAACTTTATAAGAATTCTATTTCTAAATGACTAAAAAATTGCATTAGATGGACCATGGACCACAGCTTGAAATGATAACTAGTGATACGCTGAACGCTAATTGGAATCGTAAACCAGACATTCATTTGCCCGCAACGGTCTAAATTACAGCAAGTACTATGCATAACCAGTTCTAATTGATAACGGAAAAATGACTTATACTTGGACCGCTGCTTTCCTTCAGTTGTAGATGGGTTGCACAAATTCTGCAAAGTTCATGACTGTAGAAGTCATGCATGTCCCGTTCCCGTTACATACATATGTTGTAGGTCAGCATGTCAACATGATTTTGCATGAAAACATTCCTGCAGATTTCAAAATAAGTTGCAGACAACTGAAAATCTGGTAGATTTTGATACATCCTATGCTGCATCTGCTCGCAGTTGTTATTCTCCTCACCCCTCGCTATCCTGCATCTGCATTCTGAAGTGCAGCTTTCAGAATTATTTAACGGCAGAATATAGTTATAATTTAGCTAGGCTAGCAGTACTGTTAGCAGTTTGGTTACACCATAAACTTTATGGGATAAAGGCTCGGCTAAAACTTTCAAGATGCCGAAAGAGCCCCCTCCGCTTCATGTAAAAACTGTCAAATAATACTGCGTATTACCAACGAATGCAATGTAAGTTTACGTTAAAGTATTTGTCTAGGACCTTACCAAACTGTACAACAGACTGATTGAAGTAGTGGAGGAGTTCAAGCTATCTCGAAACAAGGCCAGGAAGAAACGCATAGAAGCATGGTACATGGCCAGGGAAATGATGAACTTGAACCACGACAATGCTGTCTACCACAAACATTTAAAAGAGAAAATGGATGAAGTGGAAAAGCTCTTCAATGAGCTGACGTAAGGATTGTTTTTAAAACTACATGTGGCGAATTGTGATTCAAAGTCCAATTAAACTTCTTTTTTCTTGCGAAGAGATCAACTCAACAAAGAGCGTGAAGAGCTGGAAAAGATCATCGCAAAACGAATGGAAGAGTTGGACAGGATCATAGCCGAGCACAAAGCAAGGACTGCGAAGGCAGAGGCTCAGTTGCAGGATCTCAAAAACAAATTACTAGAATTTGAGCCATTAATGTAATCACCACACGCAAAAGCACTACAATAGATTTTCGATGGTTAACTTTGATAAATGCAATATTATTATTTAGGCGAGAGCTCGCTGCCTTGAATGCGAAGCTACGAGAACTTCAAGCACTGATTCCAATTTACGAGCTGGAAGCAAATATCAAAACGCGCCATTTGAAAAATCAATACCTCAAGTACTCAATAATTTAATTTATAGACGTCCGTTTGTATTATGGATTAACAAAGATTAATTTTTTCTTAAAGTGAGAGGTCAAAGTTGCACAATCATTTAGAGAAGGAGCTGTTCATGTTGATCCTCACATGTCGTTCCCACCTAATGCCGATTTTGGCTGACCACATGAGTTCCATGGATCTGGAGAATAGATGCAATCGCTGGGAGTTAGGCGTGCTTGACCAGGAGAACTTCGTATGCTTTCATATTTAATTGCTTGAAGCGGTGAATTTTCAATTTAAACAATAAAAAATGCTGGAATTTGTAGAGGTTGTATCGACAAAGAGAAAAACTACTGGAAAAGCGCAATAAGCTTAACATTGAAAGGGAGTATTTGAGTATTGATTGGGCCTTCAATGTAAGCTTTATTTTTATTTTTATGATCACGTAATCCAACTCTAGAAACTTAACGATGCAAAGCTTTAATTAGAAACTGGCGCAAATCGACGCTCGGAAAAGAGAAGATGCCAGGATAGCCTTTAAGCATAAGAAAAGCAGACGACCAAGTACAGTAGAAGAGTGTGAGCTGGCAATAGCCTTTAAAGGTTATCTTTCTCAAAAGCTTGGTGAAATCGAGGCAGCCAAGGAGCGCGAACGACGCGCCAAGTTACGCAGGGAAGCTCGAGAGAAGCGTCTGAAACGCGAGGCCGAGAAAAAGAGAAGGAAGGAGCTTTTGGAAGCAAAGAGGGCAAAAGCGAAAGCAGACAAATTACGTAAAGGTGGAGGCTACCTAACGGAGTCAGAAGAGGAGGGAGGCTCTGAGGACGAGCTGGAAGATGAATGGGGTGAGTTGGAGTACTACGAGGATGACGAAGGAAACTGGGTCATTGCCACCCCCAGTAGAATGCTTCAACACAAGGCGATCCTGGAGAATAGGGCGTTGGTTGATATAGAACAACAGGTTGAAGACATTAAGAAAATGATTGCCAGCGACGAAGAAGGATCCTACTCTGGATCAAGTTCAGGAAGCTACAGTGGAGAGTCGGAAGGCTCCCTTGAGTCCCTTTCAGATCTTGAGGAGGATGCCGCAGCTGCAGCAGCTGAAGAGAAGAGAAAGTCTAAGAATGCGGATGGATTTGCCGATTTTGATGATGCCGATGACTTTGGACAACAAGATGATTTAGACTTTGGATTTGACGATGATGACATATTTTAAAACAACTGTAAACGAGGAAGACAAAGAAACACTATTTTTATTTCTAACATCAGTGTAAATGTTGATACATTATAATAAAAAATACGAAGCCTACAATGCCCGCTACAATTAAAACATAGGAGATGTAGCGAAAAAATCTGTGAAAAGTAAATCCACGTTTGTGAAAATACGTAACATCCTATAAACGAACATAAAGCAGCATTTTGTTAATGTCTTGTATTACCCCAAGAGTCAATCAAGTTACATTTACATATTTATATTCGTACCAACATGAATCCAGCTGCAACCAAACACGCCTTGATCTCTGGCGTACACCGCGGTGGGAATATAACCCCAACAGTTTCCTTATTCGTAATTCGATCTTCCTCTAGTCCGTCATAACCTTTAATAATCTTGCCCACCGGGACGTTCGTCTGTGGCTTGTAAATGATGAACTCTGAAATACGGCATAATCTACAGGGCATCCACAAAGCAAACTTGGGTCCCAATAAGTGAAACTTATCATCCCAAAACTTGTTCTGAATTGTGTACACAGGACCGCTACAGCTACAAGTGGACACCACGCCGCCAATGTAGTGCTCATCATTTCGGAAATTAGCGGAAGTTTGTATTCCTCCGGCGATGCAGCAGTCCACACCACAACAGCATAGAGCGAGACTGTTATTCCTCTCAGATTCAAAAATTAGTTGCCCTTCAGGCGTAAACATGAAGATTTCGAAAGGACGAGAGTTGGAGCAGAGGAAATAACAACAATTATTTGTCAGCTCAACAGCGTAGAAACATGTTAAACCGTAGTAGTCCTTTACTTCATACATGCGGACGGGCTTGCGGTTGTCATCAATAACCTCTAAAATGGAGTCTGAAATATGCGAGTCAGCTCAACATATAATCGAAAAATGTTAATCGCGTTGTGATTATTATGATTTTTAAAAATTATTACTTGGAAGATTCTTTACGGGACAGAGGTACACCGAATCATAGTCCTCCAACATTGAAAGGAGACGGCGTATTCGATCGGATTGGGAACTAGCTTTCCGTGATACGTGGAAGTTACTTCTATTGGAGATGGATAGGCCATGTTTCATATGCTCGAAAGATGGACTGTGCTGCAGTTGTAAATGGGGATTATTGATGTCCGCTTCTGATGCTCTGGGGGAACCGGGTCGTCCAGCTAATCAAATTATTCAGCTCATTTAGATATTGTAATTTTTCGGTAAAAATTTAATAAAATGTCTACGTCCATTATCAGACAATACTTGGTTTAGCCCCTCTAGTTTCACCCCCTTTTCCACTGGAGATTGATGTTTCCGCCATTTTTTGTTGCAGCTCTATCAAGAAACGTCGATTACGCATAAAGTACTTCGAAATTATGCTTTCATTTTATCTTGATTGGACCGTGTGTTTGGTCCGATGCTGATGTTCGAAAATTCCTGTAGCAAACTTTAAAGCAGCATTGAATTTCTACGGTTAATGTGACCGTTAGTAACAGGTCATAAAGGTGTTATCCTCCTCTTCTTTCTCTGTCTTCTCAAAATCGAAACCATAAATAACTCACCCATAATGATCACATGTATTTACAAATTGAACGGATACGAATAAACAACGTCGGATTCTTGTACCTACCCCCTTCCTTTTCCCAGAATAATGCCAAAACTAAAGCTTAGGAAGCCCCGAAGCCGATCCAGCTCTCGGCCTCTGTTCACGCTTCCAAAGCACGTATGTACGGCTTTGATCTGAAATCATTGTTCGTCACTTGTTAAAGGATGCACACAATTCAAGGTTTTTTCATCATCTTTTAGGTCCATGAGCATCTATGGGAAGTTGTACTAGTGGGATCATATGTCAATGCTCTATGCATTGGAATGGCGTTTGCGACACTACTCCGAAGCAGTACCACATTCGGATGGCTTTACTGGCCCATGAAAATTGCGAGCATTGTAAACTTATTCCTGATTCCAATCGTCCAGCCCATTACCCCTTTTGTAAGGACAAAAAACATGGTATCTTTTACCTGAAGAATAACTCTAAAATTGTTGAACCGCTTCTTAAAGGTGGGAATGGTGGTGGACTTTGTCACCTTTTACCTGTGTTCATTGTTAAGCATGAGGCTCTTTGATCAATATTCAGCCCACGATATCAAAGAGCAGCGGAAGTATAGCGAAGTGCATAATTTCATCCTGAACTACTTGTGGGCGTTAGAAGCTTGCTTTTTGATTCGGGGAGGGATTCTGCTAATAATATTTGTTCGCGACATGTTACAGAACGATGATTGGAGAAGACCACGCAGAAATTGTACAGGAAATCTACACTCAATAACGATGACACGAGGGGCATGAATTTATTCGATTACATTTGACAAATAAAAATCGACAAGTTGAATTTTCCACACAAACAAACAAATAACCTATGAAAATAATTGAGCAGTAAACGATAAAGATATACATATTTTAGGAACTTGTTATGCTCTTCGGTTTCGATTTTCCAGGCGCTTGGGATCTGCTTGATTTGGTGTGGCCATCTTCATCTCGAGATTTTTTGTGAGCGCTCTTTCCCTCTGATTTTTCCTTTTCTCTCCTTCTGCCCAGTTTATCACTTTTTCCTACAGTTCTGCCAGCTACCTCCTCTCTTTCCGAATGTACAGTGTCGAACGAAATCGGAGCCCCCGGAGGATCATCGGATCCAGCTGTTTGATAGGCACCCACTGGCTCACCCGCTCCCCAAAATTGAGCCTTAAACATTAAAAAGGTGTATTATAATTTGGCAATAGCGCGAATCCATACGAAGCTGATTAGTATAGGTATTAACTCACGTTTGTTGCTGAAATCACTACGAAAACTACAATGGAGCCAATAATGATGAAGGATCTCATGACTGCAGTTTGATTTTGATGCAATCGTAGTAAAGAGCAATTTTTAAGTATTTTCTACTTTTTAGCTTTGTTGTAATTTTTGCAAGTTATTTATTTATTGCAGTCATTTCCAAACCTACCCGCTTTGCCTAATAAAAAGCAATGAACCTTGAGCAGTAGGCTCTTTATACCTATCTAATTAACATTAACACCTCGAAATCGTTCCTTTGTTCTACTCAGCAGTAAATAAAATTAATCCATTTTGCGACAGATATGTACATGCCATAGATGATTAATAATAATAACTAAACATGTACATATGCCATGTATGGTACATGCATAGCCCGTAATTGCTTAAAAACAGTTCGTTGCATTTATCCAACTAAGGCAGGAAACGCATCTAAATGCAATCCAATATTTTAAAGCATTGGAAGAGGGGTTCGGCATTGTGTTCTTCATTAGTTAATTTAATATTCTCGACTAGCAAACTGAGCATCCTAATATTTCTTCACAAGTATTGTTGTTATTGCTATGCGTCGAGCCGTCTGCATTTTTCCGAGACAAAAGTGGTCTTCGCTTTCCATATGCTTTAAGTATTAGCCACTGGTAAAACTAAAATTATGAAAAAATCACGTCAGAATCTTCCGAGAAAAATGCATGCTCAATAATTCTCATGAAGTTTACTCACAAGAACAACTGAAACACTAAAAAGCAATTGCTTCCACGATCTCCCAAGAAGAGGATCCATAAACTGAATGCAGAAAATATCCTTCTTCTGTTGCCCGTTCCACCTGTCCTTGTTCTTATTATTAATGGAACCACTGGAGCTGGTCTGCAGAAACTTTTCATTCGCGAGACGATATAAAGGCCCTACTTTTGCCACGACGAAACCAGTTCCGTCCGCGGTTAATATTTCCGTGACCTCTGGAACGAGATCAGTACTGTCGGGCGTGGTTATGGCTGAACGGAAGATAAAAACTAATTCATTGTCTTGGTCGATGACCGCCACCGGAATTAGATCTGAGCTAGTATCTCCATGCGTTCGGTCCGTAGAGGGAGGGAAATCAAGTCTCAGAAGAGCTTTTTGCTCGGCATTAATTACGATACGGACGCACTTTAAGTAAGGAAAATTTCAGATGTCATTTTGACGACCTTAATATGAAATTGTAGCGCTTTTATGAAATGTAAAAAATTACCGGTCTAAAATCATTCGTACCGAATGCCTCTTCAGACGTATGGATATTTATTAAAGCCGATCCAGTTTTCTTCGTCGTGAGCATGTAACTCATTTCCTCTAAAGAAGGTGGAGCTCCGACACAAAGCGCTCCGCAACAGCTTTTACTTCCTTCTACGCAGTCTTCTGAGACTAGCAAATAGTCCGATTCGGGCGTGATCATTGTTCCAATCTCGTATCCAAATAATTCCTTGCCCGACCCTTTGTGATAAGTTTAAAGAATTTAAAACGGAGAGCATGAGAAAGATATAATTTGCAGTTTGAGATTGTGCCTTACTCACTATATATGGATGATATCCTTTTAGAGAGTATTACTGAGTCTGTGTTACAAAGCCATTCCTCGAATTTTAAGGTTTCCCCGATCAATTCCTCAGAGAGTCATGTATAAAATAAAATACAATTTGAAAAAGTTAAAAGTTAGTCGTTTAGCGTTCCAAATGAAACAATACAGACAAGTAACAATGAATCAGATGAATTTGACTGTAATGCTATTGGACAGTACCTAAATTAGCCAACTTCTTTTTCCTCGACTCTAGGTCATCATCAGTGTCGCCAAAGCTGGAAAGGGAGAGACGTAATATATCTGAACCTTCTGAGCTTTTCTGCTTAGTTTTGGACGCCTCATCCATACTTAAAATAAAATCCAACTCGGCTGAACATTTTCTCAATCGAAGTGGGCTTATGAATGCATGACTCTAAAAATAATTTAATTTTGTAAAACAAAAAACAAAATTGATGAGCGAGAAACGTGCAGTTGAGATGGGAGATTCTGTGTTACGAAACTCTTGTTTAGATGATGCAGAAGTTAAAGTCATGGGCACAAAAGCGAATGAAGGGGCCTTTCAATCAGTTTTATTAGAAAAGTATGTAGGTATTTACTTCTTTTTCAATGCGAAATGTAACCAAAGTCGATATAATGCATCTGTTTGCTGATTTCTTAAGTGCAACGGTTCGTAAAATGTCGGAAATAAATCTTTCGGATGAATAAAATATCTTTTGTTTCATTCTTCTATTTGAAAAATTTTGAGCTGTACACATGTCTTTATTATAATTTTTAGTAGTCTTCTGGATCGCCAGTCATAGGTGATGATAAGGTTCTCCTGTTCAACCCCTGTGAAGATGCCATGGACCGGAATTGTTGGTTGAAGTTTCTCCCAGAAAAATTTGGAGATCCGAATGCCTTTTGCATCATTGCTTCGTTGGCAATACCTGAGGGTTGTGCCAGCATACCAAAATTATCATTGGATTCGGATTCGGGGGCTTCTGTAGGGTTATTTACGAAATCACTGTATGATCCATCTGCACCTCTCATTGGAGGAAAGTTGTTTCCAGCTGCATGGTAGCCCATTCTTGCTTCTCTAATAAGTTCATAAGGGTTCCTCCTGTCAAATTAAAAAAATAAAACATTTATACCTTTAAAACGGGGAAATTGAGACAAAGCTAACTCTTACTCTGGAGCAGGTTCAGGTTGTACTCTTGACATAGGACCGGCACGTTTTCCAGGTGGTCCAGCTATCTGCTGGTGTTGGCCACTGCTTAAGTAACAAAAGCATTGCATCAAACATCAAAGAATTGTCTTTGAAAATGCAAATTAAAAATCGAGAATTTTACCGTGAATTGAATCTGGGATGAAATTGACTAGTTGGTTTATTCATAGCGGACTCTGATCCCCTCCTTGATAAAGGAATTCCTAAATAAGGCAAACGACTTATTGCGGCTTTAAACGCTAATTAGAAACGCTTGTGTTTGTTATCTCTTTCGGAAATCACTTACCTAAAACTATTCCTGGAAGGAAGGCCGCGAGGGAGAGTCCGAAAACGACTTTAACGAGCATTGTGAAGCAGTATGTGTTGAATGTTATCTGTGTAAAAACGGATTCTTTGAAGGCGCTTTTATACTCGAGTGTTAAGCAATAACAAAGGATTGATTTACGAAATGATTCTGGTGCCGAAATATGTTGGATGTATGAGCTAGGCCAATATTGTGAAAATCGGATGTGAAAAATCACAAGAGCAAATCAGGAAATCATTACAAAATGTCATGATTCATTGATTTTTCGAGGTGTGCAATGCCGCGTTCTATCATAAAGTGTTGAAATAGAAAGTTGATTGTAATATTAATTTAATTGAATTAACAAGGACAAGATGAAACTCTTTCTTTTTCTTTAATAAAATGAAGGCTAAGGCTAAAAGTACGGATTTCTTAAACCTTGTGAATTTTTTCGACAAAGCCGGATTCCTCCATCCAAAAGGGACAGTAACCAGCACATTCCGAGAGAATTAGCGCTGCTGTAAAGACAAGCATCATAAGAAGAAAGTATAACGGACCATTGCCGAGCCCCCTGTAATACTGAAACTCGATGAGAAAGAAGCATCCCAATAGAAGTGCTTTCACACGAGTGTCATCAGCTCTGTCCATTTCTATTCCAGGACAATGTTGGAATTCTGGGACGGTCACGCTCGAATCCCAATATTTCTTAATAAATCCGATTTCACTGACCCCATCATCCATGCATATTTCGAAATGTTCATTGCAACACCAGAAAACGAATGGGGCACAGGGAGCGAAACAAGGAGCTTGGATTTTATAAACAAGCCTACCGCTGCAGTCTCTTATGAAGTAGGTAGAGCTAAGGCACGACTGATTCATTGTTCCTAACAGTCTTCCTCCCTCCAGATAGATTTCTACGTTCTTTACAAACCAGGATTTAGGAAATGTTATCATTCAAAACCAAAAATTACTAATTTAAGCAATTACTGAATTTAGTCCGAATAATGTTTGACGTCCACGGGAGGTCAGAACTGGTCTTCCTGAGTAGTCCACCACTTCCTGTACAAAGTCGGAATAGTAACATCGTTTACATATAGAACTACTCTTCTCGCCGGTGTAGTATACGACGCGGCCAGCATTATTCCAGATTCCTCGTTTTTTCTTTGGATTAAATGAGCTTAACTCTTGAAAGCAAAATTCTCGAACGTTATAATTTTCAATTGCTTTCCAATAGCGTAGTTATCAGACAAAGCAAACTAACCTGGAGGAAACGTTTTACACTTTCGGAAAAACAAGTATTTCGTTCCTTCCAAGAATTTCAGGGTTTCTGCATTTATCTGAAGATTTATGGATTCAGAGCTACACAAAATATTAAAATAATATTATGATGGGGAATATATACATATGTACCATACGCATACATACAGTTAGGTGTTAAAAGGCGAAATAATAACACACCAAAACGAGGAATTTCTGCTTCCATCGCCTCGGAGAAGGGCTCTAGAATATGAACTCCCACCAAAAATTGTGTTCTTCTTTGTGGAACTCTTTATCTTATCATCATCTTGGTTTCCAACATCGATCTCTTTTAAAATACCATGCTTCGGCGGAGCCTTAACTTTCTTTTTGTTTGTCGCTTTTCTTTTCCCGTCAGCGGACACTAAAATCGTTTCAGTTGACGTGTGCGTGTGTAAGGACATGAGAGAATTACATAGATGACTGCATTGTTCGAAAGAGAAATCATACGACGAGTAACTACAAATATTTATTGCAAGTACAAATGATGAGAAAATGACTGTTATAAGTTGAGAATTTGACTATTGAACGTCTGGTGGATTGGATTCTTCACAAATAACTAAAGGTTTGATAAAATTGTCAATAGTATCCTTAATTACCATTAAAATGAAAAATTCAGATGTCTTCTTAAATGCCTAGGATGTGTAGAATATCAAAGAAGCAATAAGGTGGGGGATTGAGTTTTATTGCAATTCGTAAATCAGCATTTTGGATGGTAATAATTATTTTAAAAATGATCGTGAAGTAGAGACAGGATGTACTTCGAAGATGTCGGAGATTACTTAAAGACTAGAAGTTGCAATATTCGTTTACGTGTGTACATACGAATAAGTATTAGACCACGTTTATCAAAAATATATATATTTTATTCAGTAAATACGAAATCATACAATAATAATTAATTAACTGACATGAGATCAGTGATATAAGATTCTTCAATATAAGAACATAAAATTAAGTATTAATTATGGAAAGTGCAAAGCGTAAATTCATATTTGTCATAATGTATTATGTAAAAAATGTGTATTTTGTGTGTTCTTTGGTATATAATCAGGCTTTTGTGCTAACACAAACAATAAATAGCATTGCCTTGTCATTGACCGCATCAATACAAACTGTCGTCAATTTTTCCTATATTTGTGTACTCTTTGTCCTTTCAGAACTTAAGTGGGGCAAATCTACACTCGCGTTGGTCACGTTATTACGGTCAGTTCCTGAAATGTAAAGTAAAGAGTTGAAAAGTCTTGTAGTGAAATAAACTGTTGAATTGTAGGCATACAAAATTAAGAAAATGTATCTGTATCTAATATTATGATAATGTGCAATAGTGGCAATGGAATGATCAGTTTTGCAATCAATCCGCCTGGAGATTTGATACCTACCGGAAACCCCAACCGAATTACTCGCAACCTTACTTCCAACTGTAGAAGGAACTTGATTTGCGTAAAGTCTGCCACCCGAGATCTCTTTCAAGAATAGAAAAAATTCCTTGCGAAACTTCCGGCCAAAGGCGCAGTAAATTAGAAAGTTGACGGCAGAGTTAAAGCTTAAGAGGACATTTCCTAAGTTGTCCCAGTGTGCATCGTACGAGATATTCATATACGCCAAAATGTCGAGAATTAGATACTCCACACTGCAGAGAAGAAAGACTACGACAACGGAAAGGAGCATAAGGGCAAAGGAAACTTCTCGCTTTTGATAAGAACTCATCTCTTTCCTTGCCGCAGTTGCGCGTTTTATCTGCAAAAAATAAAATGCATTGAATTGTACGAAATAATGCATTAAGCTATTTTAATGATTATTTAATTGGGAAACATACAGCTAGAAAAATGGCACAATTGAAGTAGCTCAAACTCGTGAATGGAGTGAAGAACATGACAAAAAAGTATGCCCAAAATATGTAGTAGTTGGTGTAATTAGGATCACTTCTGAAGGGAGACTGCTTCATCCTATACAAGTGACATTCGCTGTTTGTGAGATTATTAGTCTCCAAATTTGGCAATATTGAGGAACACGCAGTAGTGGTAACTTCCGTGTAGAATTCCAACCATCTCGGGATGTTATAAATGAAACTGAATAAATAGACTCCAATCACAGCGAGATGAGCCCTTCGTTTCGTGCATAGGAATCTGGCTTTGACCGGCCATGAAATTGAAATGTAACGGTCGAGGGCAACTGCCATTGTGCACCAGGTGGAACCAGTGTGAGCTTTAATTTTAAAAAAATGTAATGAAATGAATGCATTGCTTTTCAACATCATATAAAGTAAGATGAATTCCGAAATTATTTTACCGGTGAAAGTGAGGGCGCGCAAATATGGTCCGCAGATGGGATAAAATATTTCCGTGTACCAGTCAAATATGTCAAGATAGACAAACAGTGAGAGCAGTCCATATCTTATCAGCTTTGTGAGTAAATAAACAGCGTCGCAAAACGTCAGCCCTAAGGTCAAAATGCTATACGTTGACCGCATTCTAGCTCGCGACAGGACTGCAGCACACAGAACATTCCCGATGATGCCGAGAATGCAAAGAACTAGTAGAGCAAATCCAAATGGAAAGAAATCCATTGATGTCGTTACTTTGGCCATTTTATTTAGAAGAGTGTTTCTTCCTTCGAGTATTTTGATTCTTCCGAAGCCAAATGGAGAATGAATGTCTTAAGACTGCACTTGATGCAAACATGTTCCACAAATTCAAAACTCCAAAAATAAACTGGAATGCACTTTACCCCGCCCTAATCTCTAGACGTAGAACCGATCACAGACGGGATGTTATATGTATAGGCAATCTTTAAATAGATAAAGATTGAAAGGAGTCACATTTACTTCTTTTTAGGATTCTCTTTAGGTCAAACTTTGTTTCAGTGAAAAAATAGCTAGGCTGGATAAGTAGCCTCAATAGTCATGCAGATAAAAGCGTTTGGAATATTCAATATCTATAGTGCGTCAACGTCATTTTCTTCTTTACAAATCAACATAACCGCACAACTTATTTAGGGAAAATAGTTACGCTCACTTCCACATAATTTACGAATATTACTGGTCCAAAGAATAATTCCCTTCTGTTGCACTCCAACGAGGAAAAATAAGTAGGTATTCAGTATTTATCTGGTCTTGTCTAACTTAGGTGGTTTTTTGGATAAAATACAACCTTTGAATGAGTATAACTTGAATTCAGTTAAGCATATTATACAATGTATAATGCAATAATATATCGTCTTTTGTTCCGCAAACAAGACGAGTTAGTTTGCAGAGTGTCAAATTCTGTTGATTACGTTGGAGAAACGAAGTTATTGTCTTGAGCCTGCACTCTCTGCATTATGGATGAAGCCTTTCTTCATGCATCAACTAGGGAGAGGAGATTCTAATTTTCATTTAAGCTGCCTTCTCTCATTCTTTTGTTTGCCTTGTCCAAACTAACATAAAACTTCTGCTGAGGTAATCCACTCAAATCCAAAAGATGCTCATTCATATAACCATGTTCCCAAAGCATTATACATCGGTTCGTTTTTGAAGGAACTTCCTTAAAATCTCAAAAGCCTGCGGCATTTTTTTTGCACAGACAAATGTGTAATTGGTAACGTAAACCATGTAAATAAACTTGCTAATTCCTTTTCTTGACAGCTCATTTTCACAAGTCCTTACCAAATTACGCAAAGGCTTTTCTAAATCATTTGTTATTCAAAGGGACATGGTACTGGTACAGAGATACTAAAATTGAGTGCATAGTGTCCCACTTTCCTTTGCTGTTTGCTGACTCTTTCGTACGTTGGATTGTTGATTTGCTGACGCTACTACTACGGTCCTGAGAAATGAGAAACTCACGAAGCCAAATAAAGCTCTAAATTTGGACGAGCTTTGTTACGTCATAGGAAAACACGATTCAAATGGCGCATGTTTTACTTAACTTTTGTTACTTCTACTCAGATTTCGGAAAAGAAATTGAGCTGAGAATGAAGACGAAAAGCACGACACAAATGATTTATGCCGTCTGTCTCTGGAGTGAGAGCAAGGTCTGGGTTTAGCATAAATCTCGAGGAATTCCTAGCAGAAATAACTAAATTAGATTTTTTTTGTGGTTGCAATGAAGATTTTGCGGATTTCAATCATACACTCACGAATTGGGCAAGATGAGAGAGCTTGCGTAGAAACTGAAAATGTGTAAGTATATTTTTGGTATTGTATTTATCTTAATCAAAATTATGGCAGCAAAGTTTGCTTGAATTTAAGTATATTTACTTCATTTTCGCATACACAATCAGGGGCATTTTACAAAATCTCAAATTGCATATTTTTAGGTTGAAAGAATAAATGAAAAAACTACTTAACACGCCCAGTTATGCGCTACTGAAAGTTTTCAAATGCAGACGGAAGCACTATTTTCGGACTCTCAAGAGCTCCAGCTCCATCGTCAGCTCCAGCGATTAATTCCTCTTGAAACTTTTAAGGCAAAGAAAAGGAAGTTCGCTATTTCATACCAGAGAAAGTTATCGTAGTCACTTATTTGTTTTGTTTATTTACGAAGATGTAAGCACCATCATAAACCAATGAAAAGAAAACCACTCCTGTGTCCGATCCAAAACTTTGCAGATATTAAGGATGAAGCATGTTCGCTAAGTAGGTATTACACAAAGGAGAAAAGCATGGGAAGTTAGTAATAGTAAACCAGAGCTTCTTTCCTTTTATTGGCTATTATAAAAGATTTATAGTTATAACACACAAGGTATTGTATTTATTACAAATATGACTGAATATTACAGTTAAGTAGGGAGAGATTTAACGAAAATTCATTCGCAAAATATGTAGCACCTAAAGTATGTTCTATCTACTTAAATCCTAATCTCTGCATCAAAGACTCACTCGGTGGGATTTATAGCATGGTCATGATGGCAAGCAAAAAATGAGATTACAACTAAAATTGTGAGTATGTTTCATGATTTTATCCTTAAAGTTATTAAGCTGCTTCTATGTATGTGTCGTGTGCCGTCGCGTCGTATACAATAAAAGTCGAAGAATGACATGACATGTCATTTAAATAACGATTTTCCTCTAGATGTGATTTTTGCTCGTAGCTTTGGACAGACTCACTCTTGGAATAGTTTGCATGTCCATGTGATTCATGGTATCCTTTACCCATTGACATTCATCTAGAAAACACATACATATTATATAATATAATCATAAACATCCAGGACAAGAATAGGTTTGAATTGTTAACCATCATAAAATGAGAGACCAATGGCTCTTTTTTTATTTGTTCGATGTGATAAACTGAGTTCTTTTACCTGTTACTGCAATGTCATGACTTCCATGTTGTTTCAGACAAGGGCAAATATCCCTGATTAGCCTCCACAACTCCTGCCGGAACTTCCACCCACAGACGCAGTAGATGATGAAATTAACTGCGGAGTTGATTGTGAGAAGGAAATTTCCTAAGTGGTTCCAGAATTCCGAGAAAACAATCCCAGAGTAATCTAATATATCAAGGACGAGGTAATCTACGTTGCACAGGAGGAAGACGAGAACCACGCCGAGGAGCATGATGGAAAAAGAGGTGTCACGTTTCTGTGTTGATGTCAGCATTGAGCTATTCATTAGCATTCGGCGAATCTACGCAGGAAGTAGAAGATTCAATTAGTGTACAACAGTGACCTTAGCTTGTATGAGTCATTTTTATGACCTATTCAACTTACTCCGAGGAATATGCACAGATTCAAATAGGACAATGTCACAAAGGGAATAATAAACATGATGAACAGGTAAGCCCAGAATACGTATGCTTGTTTATATGTCGGATCTCTTCGCAGATCGGTCACATTCATCGCGTAGAAGGGACCTGGCGGTAAAGATAAATTCACTGCTTTCTCCTGCGCCTCTGCCATAATTTCGTTTTCGTCTAGTTGCACAGTTTGGAATTCCAGCCATCTTGTAGCGTTAAATGCAAAGGACCATATAATGACAAGAAGAGAGATAAGTCGAGCAGTTTTTCTGGTACAGTACGTCCTCGCCCTTGTTGGTCTACATACCGCCATGTAGCGGTCGAATGCGATTGCGATAGTAAAATATGTGGAGGCAGTGTGGGCTATGAAAAAAAAACAATTGCCGAAATTATTAGAATTGTTCACGGTTTAATTTGGTGTTTTTCTATGTTCCTTACTGGTAAATGTTATGGCACGGAGATAAGGTCCTGCGATTGGCAACAGAACATATGAGTAGTAGCTTGCGATTTCATAGTGCACAAACAGAGACTCAATTCCATAACGAAGGAACTTCGTGATCAAATACACCGAATCAACGAAAGTCAATCCCAGTGTGAGAACACTGTAAGATGACTGCAGTCTCTTCCGCGTGAGGACTAAGGCACTCAAAAAATTTCCCAACAATCCAAAAACAGTCACTATAATAATCCCAAGCCCCAGATAGAGAAAGGGTATCGAAGTCACCACTTTATTCACCAGCTCTAATCCATCACTAGTCTCATTTCCCATGAACACTTCTGGGGCAATCCAACTTGGAGGCTCATCGGTCACCTCTACAACGTCGTACTCATCCACCTCCATATCTTTATGTTTTTGATTCGGAGATGAAGTTTACAGTCTTATTCGCCTCAACTCTTGTCATGATTTAAAAAGAGTTCGCCATATAATCAAGGTGGCCGCTGAACAACTTTAGTAGACCTGGCCGTCTGCATGCGGCGAATCCTCGCTCAATTTCCTTCTACTTCTTTCGCTTTAATTTAATATTATACAATGCTGAAAGCATGCTTCATCTCATCCATATAACTCGATTAAATAATACTCACGTGTCGCTCAAATACCACCAGCAAATAGTAAATAGCAACTCTCACACATTTCCCTCTTTTTAATCGTATCATCATTAAAGATTACGATTTTCATATATATTGCTTCTTCGTGTTTTTGTTCAAATGTATCTTGAAAAAATAACACTTTTTTTCATTCCTTCATTTCATCGCTCAAGAATTTCTTCGATCCTCTCTCTTTTTTCAGAGATAAGGAGAGATGGACAAGTCAAGCAATCAAATTGAGAAAATCATCATGCTCATCTCATGTCTGTCTGTCTATTTCTTTCTTATGAAAATTGTGATGGAAAAATATAGATATGGCTTGAGTTGAGTCGTAGGCACATTCACTTCTCACATATCTTAAAAAACGTCCTTCATTTACATACCAGCATTGCATCATCATGATCATCATCAACATCATCATAATATTTTTTCGCATTCCAATCTTCCTATGACTATGACATATTCTTTACCTCTCATTTCATCTCACCGACCCATGATTCCATTGTAGGAAAGGCAATATATCTTTTAAAAAAAGTCATTTACATAAAGCCATACATCATCATCATCTCATCCATCTCTTTCGGCTTGGTTTATGGCTCATACAAAAAATTTTGTTGTATTTTTCTACTACCGTGAGTAAGTGAATATAGAAAAGCGTTACCTACAACCTATATCGCTCGCAAAAGTGATTCAATGTGGTCGACTTCTTCTCAGAGAAGACTTGCGATGACTTGAGCTAAACTGGAATGACGTCTTTATGAATTTACAAACATTTTATGCTCACGACAAGAACCATGCCTTCAACTTTATTTTTGTTCCAAGCCCATTTGTTGAAGAAAATGAGTGGGTCTTGTCCAGCCTATTCCAGTTTCTGGCTTTGATGCATTGGAATTGGAAGTTCAGACCGTGGCTCATACTTTCCATGAGCAATAAGATTATGGCGGAATTTATAGTTTTATTTGCACTTACACGCATTGGGTTAGGTTATTGTCCAAATAGGATGAATTTTTGAAGTAACTATTAACAGGTATGATTGAGCCGATAGATCCATTGCAGCTTCAAAGCAATGCAATTACTATCAGGAATATCATCGTCGTGCTTGAGATTAGCCCAATAAATGAGATGTTAATGAAAAATACTTCAAGGCTATCTGCTCCTTCCCTGGTTTGCTTTGTTCGTACATTTTGGTCGGTATTCTATGATAAAAATACCTCTTTGACTTATTTTCCCGATTGTAACAGTTTATCACACTTTAACCTTACCAAACAACAACATCACAAGATTTTGTGGTCAGTTTCACGTACATTGGAATATTGGAAACAAAATGACATGGTTTGGTAGTGTGAGTGAGCGACGAGTGAGTGATGTGCTAAAAATCTAAAAAATTGATAGTTATGCAGTATCTGAATTAAAAATACAGATCTTTTAGCTACTAGCTTACAGTAAACTACAAGTTCAGCTATGAAGTATGAGTCAGCTTCTTCAGTAAGCTTTAATCATTTGCATAGAATTATATATTATTAACATATATTATTACAATGCAAGCGTTGGATTTTGGCGTGGGTCAATAATCAATAACATAGAAATAGAGGTATTAATACATGATCAAGAAATGAAAATATGTCGAGGCAGATGAATTCAAATACATTTTTAGTTTTACCTAATAGCAATTGTTTCAGTTATGATACACACTTTCATTTTTATGTGCATCGATACATTGTCTTTCCCCACATTCACTTCTTTTCAATTTGATGTATGCATTCACAAGGACAATCAGTTATTACAATCTAAGTACCAAGTTTTATTATAATATAATACCTCCATATTCAAACTTCAAAAAATTATCGAAAGAAAGCTCGCGAACTACATGTTGAACACAATGATTTGCTCAAAATGTCCCACGCGTCACTTGATTCCTCTTCGGTTTTACATTTCCAACCGCAATCGCTCCGACCTAGCCCACTTGAGCTATTGTATTTCATGTGCTTTCTACTGAATTCCTTTATCCATGCCGATATCGATGTATTGTACAGGAAGGACGTATGTGACGAGAAGGATTTTTACAAGCCATACGTGAGACTCCTGAGAACGCGACAGGCACATCATGAGAACTTTCCAATATTAAAACTATATAGTCCAGGATACTTATCTGTGAGCACACATTCAGGGATACTTTGCATAAATGGCCCGTAAGACCGTATTTAAAAACTTGTTTGATTCGTAATTTTATCAAGTTAATTTCTAGCATGCTATCACTTTACCCCAGAGCTATCGTCTACACCGACACCAATAATGTTCGCTGCACAAAAGATAAGGATCCGGAATGGATCCCTTCCACTGGAGAGCCTCAGATATTCATCCATGATTGCTTTTCTATTAATCGCTTTGCCCGAGACGCCTACAAAGAGGCAGGTCAGCGAGAGCTGACCAAGGACACCGAGGTGTTCGGAAACAAAGTCTTCGGTGTTTATTTGCTCGGAGAACAACCAGATTATAGGCTCGCAACTTTCATGTTTTTCTCACGTCCAGACTTCGGCTATCGACCCACAAACGCTTTTTGCATTAATAGCGGCGCCTCCGTGGCCTTCGTAGCAAATAGCTCGGATTCAGGGGTACACTGCTACACAGTTCAGAAACATAATACCGAAGGCGTTATTAATCTAGAATACTCCGGACATCCTGTGTTCTGCTTTCGCGAAGACCAAGATGATGATATTGATGCTGTGTGGCGAAAGCAAAAACCTCTAATGGCTGAGGATATTGTATGGAGGAGTGGGAGTAGTATTTGTGCACCAAGAAGCCAAGCTCTCAAAACAGAGTTTGAGACAGAGCCTTTCCAACTTCCAGATTTTCGCATGGTAAACGAGTTAATCTTTTCATTCTTATTACAAAATTCAATGACAATGAAGGTACTCCACTGCATTTCAAAGGCTTACTACGACGTTGCAGATTCATCCAAAATTTTGGAGCAGCCAAGGAAGTTCAGGAGTTATTGTGAAGAAAAAGAAAGCTCCCGGCGCAGCAGATGAAATTTCAGTGTACAGTAAACCAAATCCACCAGGATCACTCTTTGCTGGCGAGCCTGGCTGGAAAGATCCATCTGTGTGGAACCCCGAGGACACGGAGTTGTCGACTACCGTTGAGCCAGCCCAAAAGTTTCAAGTGGATATTTCATCTTCTGATTGTGAAGAAATGCCAAAAGTACCTGATGGTAACAGGCCATAAAATTATTACGAATTGTTTTGTGTCATCAAAATACTCATATAAATAAATATATGACTTAACAGAAAGTACTTGTAAGGATGAAGTGAAGGAACCCTGCATATTTCTTCATCACGTACTCACACTGGAAGAAACAGACTGGAAAAGTGAAGATATGAAAGGGGGCAGTTGGAGACTCTCCATTTTGCGTTTAGTCACTGGAATATATGAGAAAGCGTGTCCTCAGATTTCCAAGTTTCTGCCCTCCGCCCTCTCTAGATTATATCAATTTTTCCTCGATAAAACTTTGCAGGTGGACAGCTCGCTCAAGGAAAAGTTCAATAGCGGACAGCATCAGGAATGGACTGAGTTGACTAAAGAGTTAGAGCTGTGTAATGAGAAAGCTTCAATTATGACCTTTTTCAAAAAGCGAGATAGGGCTGCTTTAAAACTAAAAAGGAAACTAGAGCTAAAACTAGACGTGTTGTATAGGCGTGTCTCAGTTCGACTTGAGACGGCTTCAAAGCAATACAAACCTGAGGATACGGACACTGAAACCGCATCAAATGATGCTCTCGTTGGTTCCTCTCTTGGTCTAGAAAATGATCCACAGCACGCTGCCGATTTAGCAGAGATTGAAAGCATAAAATCGCAGTTAAATGAGATACCCCTTAAGTTCCCTTACACGATTTTGGTAGGGACTCCAGACAAGTCGGGGTACTCTGGGGCTGCAAAAGTGCACCAATACAGGGAAGCTGCAGAGATAGACTATGAGCTTGACTGGGCCCTTGATTCGTTCTGGAAAGTGATTGCAACAGTTATGGGCTACTGTCACTCACATTTTGCAAAAAAGACTGAGGAAACTTTCGAGAAGCTTTATCAAGCTTTTTCTAGAGATTTTCTTGAGTACATCGAAAAGGATTGGTAAAAATCTGAGAAAAATTAATTTTCGTGTTATAAGCTTATTTGAAAACGATACAAGATTCCATACAAACTTTTAGGATCAAAGGCGACAACAAGGCGATTTATGAGCAAATATTCGGCGAATTTATTCACGGCGCCGGCACTTTGTGGCTAGAAGCTTGTCAAAATGGTGCGTACCAATGGTCAGACATTGTAGAACTACGACCACTTAGACCGCTCCTCGTTCACGATGGTGACTCACCCCCTCCCCATACTGCTGGAGGTACCCCGGAAGGCCCCTCGAACTTCTTTTTGGACAATCCCTCTTTTGGCAACAGTGATCATTACGACTATTACGACGACAAGGCTACAGATACAGGAGACACCCCAGAGGAGTACCAAGTAGCGGAGAGCTTAAGAAAATTGGACGAGGAACGAAAGGTAGCCATAGCTGAAGCAGTTGTGAACATTAACACAGAAAACAATGATAACGATCACGAACCGCCGAATGTAATAAAATGAGAACTAACACAAATTGTGTTACATTAATATTGCATTATATTATATTTTATTTCGGATGCAATGCAAGTTTTTATCTAGTTTTGACACATTCATTAAGAGTAACAACAATAGAGATATTCATTTGATTAAATACATATAATAGCAAACGGCGAAACGATGTTGGTAATGGTAAATGAATACGTACTTACCCTTGTATATATTTTTATTTTTATATTTTATTTGATCACTGCTAAATCNTATTTTTATATTTTATTTGATCACTGCTAAATCAATTTGCTTCAACTACTGTCACTGAATATGCTTATAAAACGCTTACATATTCAATTATTAGACACGTCAATTCATTAGGAATCATCACTGTACATTCATTGCAAATAGGAAAAAATAGCATACTTTTATATCGATTTTTTCGCCAGTCCTTTTTAATTGTCGTATCGTAATGTCAACAAGGAGTGGTCCCTTGACTTTTTAAAAATTGTTCTTCGATAGGGCTAATCACAGGTTACTAGTAACACGGAAAAAGAAAGGTTAAGTAGATGTTCTCTCATTCGTCCTTCCTCTTCCTCAACTAAAAATTGGATCATTTTCCTTATTAAAAGTAACACTGCGTTTTTACTTTTCCACTGATCTCTCAGATTGGATTTGGCAACAACAACCGATATATATGCAAAGAAGATACTTGTTACGTTCGATGTCAGACGAGACATTTGGATAATCATTTAGATACGATCAAAAGGAATATAAAAAAACTTAACAAGATCATACAATACATCAAATACAACAGACATCTCAATACAACCATATTTTCTTCCAAACACTTTACTCCTGCTCTCAACATAGCAGAAATTGTACGTTTAAGTTAATTAAAAATATGTAGTTGACATACTTAGCTCGCTAAGAGAATACCAAGTTCAGTTTTAAGATTCCTTCAGTACGTAAAGTTCAACAATCTAAAATCTACACTAGTTAGAACATATTGAAATAATGCCTCAAATTCATACCATTCAAACTCTAATCTTTTAGGGATACACTCAATTATCAAACGCTCAGGAATTATTTTGATGTCCCTAATTACAAGTTTCCTAACTTTCTTCTTAAGTGCAGGCTTGTTTTGTGGTCAGAGTCAGAGACACAGTAGATTGAATATAGCTGTTTATTTATGACTGGTCTGAATTCGGTGATACGATAACGACTCACAGGTTAAAATTCTTAGTTGAAGTGATATAATATAATATACATAAACAAAGGAATAAAATTTTTGCGTGAAATGACTAAGAATGCGACATTTATTTCAGCACTGAAAATAAAAATTGTATCATACACGTAAACTTTCAAATCATAGAAATAATAACAATAACGGGTTACGTTTAGCGCATGGCGCAAGCCTTCAGGTAACGAATCACTCCCTGCCAAACAGCGACAATATATAGATGAAGATGTTGATGATGTCTGGCGGTTACATGTAAGAACAAAAAGTTTCAAATTAAGTTTTAGATGCTTTAATTATGCCTGCTAACATATAACATAGATAATAATATCATACCCATGTAGATATTCAGCGCAGCAAAGACGTATTCCTCCGGGGAGATACTATACTTGTGATCGCCTTTTTTGATAAGAAAGAAAGTTCATGGTTTGTTAAGAAAGTGCCTGATAAAAAAGGGTTACATATTTTGATAATAAATCATGTTAATTTTACCTCCGATCATGAGCTGGGTATCATAGATCAAGTACACAGAGAAGAGAAGAGCTCCTGTTTCATAAAACAATACATGATTACATAAATCCACATTTTGGTTGGGCAAAAACGGATTAATCTGATCTAATGTAGTTTCTTTACCCAAGCAGGCATAGATTTTCTTCATGACTGGGATGTGTGGGATGAACATCATGATTATAGCTATAATGTAAATACAGCCAATCATTAAATCACTGAAATGACGAACTATGGAAAAGGATGTGCATAAGCGGAAACAGTTTGAAAACATACCGAAGAGGAACATGACCATGACGCAACAGAAGAGAATTCCTCCCATCATAGTGAAGTCGATTTTGGTTTGGAAAGCAAATGCCGTCAATCCAAGGGTGATCACTGTATGAGAGAATCAAAGTTAATGAACAAAGTTATAACAATTTTAAAAAGCGATTGCTTACCTGTGGTAATGATAGCAGCCAAAACCACGGCCTGTGGTCTATAAACAATAAAATGTAATGAATTATTAATCTAATAGTTAGTCTAACCGAGTTCTCTACTTCAACCATAAAATTATAAAAATATCTGTACTTACTCATAGAGTGAAGCAATCACACCAATGACGAACCCATACGTCAAGGTGAAGAGACCAAGAAGGATGACATTATGTGGAGACTTACGGCGGACACTCTCGCAACAGGCCAACACAATCAGAAGGACGATTGCAGCGATATATGCGAAGATCATTAGTCCAGGAGCTCCTCTGACGAAACCCTTGATTCCCTCATGGAAGGAGAACAGGGCGATGATTGACGCCGTCAACAGTAACTGGACAGACAGAATTCCATAGACTTTCCTACATGACATAGAATGATGACCAATGTTAAAGCTAATGACTAAACTGAAATTGATACAGGAACAGTTTCTACTTTACCTAATAAAAGCCCTGCGAATAGTCTTCTCGGAGAAATCAAAGTTGTTCATGTCGCCGTAAGAGCTGCCACTCTCGCCACCGGAGTACTTTGGCCCATCATCAGCAGAAGCA
>JAHZNI010002812.1:0-10035 GCA_027744415.1 Seira ritae
ATTAAATTCATGCACTTCCATTTTGATAAAAATCAAATGACAGCACAAATGATTTGTTTCAGTAGATCACAATCGTAATTGTAGATTGCAATAATTGTTTTTATCCACCAGTCATAAGCAAGTTGTTTGAAATGATATACATACCTAGAAAACGATCTGACAGTTGTTTAGATCGCTTCCTGTTCGTTAAACATGAACAAAGAAAATAGTGCCGAACTGGACGTAGGAAGAGGATGCTTCTGTATAATTAAATAACATTCCTAAAAACGTGAGCACACGTACACAATACACAAATGAATGAACTGTCTACTCAGTTTTGTCTACCTCAGAAAAGAAGTTTTGTTGTTAAAAGGAACATCGCGTCATTTACTAAATAATTCAGATTGTGATCCACCAAAGTAAATACACAATGAGAAAGGCATCTTTGATCCCATCAAAGAATTCATGTGGTTTTTGAGATTAGAGACACCAACACCAAATATTAATCCAGAGTAAATTCACATTCTTTATAAGGCAAGGTAAGTGACTTCATGAATCCTTTTTGTAACGTAATGATGACATACCTACTTAATTTTTTGCAACACTTGCTCAATGAAATCAAAACCAAAACACTGAGAATGAATGAATGGACAAGAGAATGTGCAAAATCTTATTTCTTACCACCGCTTATTTTACTGGGTTAGTTCATTGAGGAACAAAACATGATCTTGATCTTTGATAAAGAGATAGAGAAGGTAACGCCTCTAAATTAAGGAGTAAATTGCAGACATTTTAGTTTTAGCTGCTTCTCGAACACTTCTGTTTTAACATTAACTAATTCATCAAAACTACTTTGGATACTTTCCTTCGCGTTAGTAATGGCAATCGTGAACCAAGTATAAAAATGCCGTAAAATTAAGATTGACATAATCAGGCAAACCAAGCATTAATACTTTCCATAAATAAATAAATTTTTAATGATTTGTTCGTTTTAAATAAATTAGAAATTGCCATTTAAGGACGTTCAACACGCCTTTACTTTATTAAAGTACTTCACCAAATTATGTTATCCCATCTTGAAAATTCTCAAATAAACTTCCCAGTCTAGTCTGGCCTGGCCACAATTTAAAATAGCAATTGAGATAAAATAGCATATCTCATTTTTGTTCAGTTTCATTAGACTTACAGAGAGACGAGAAGTGCATTGAGCATCCTTCACTTGCAATGGCTATTTATCTAAATTAATGCATCTTAATTGAATGATTGATGACGAAAGGGGTAGAAACACTTAAATATTTGTACAAATAAATTAAGGAGGCGTTAAGCAATCATACAGCTTTTTTAAAATCCACTTGGTCTCTTCATATTCTACATTGGTCACAGAATGAGACGTGTATATGACAAGACTTTCTGAATGTTTATTTAACGTCGAGAAACGTGATGGACATTTCTGAGGTCGGCTCTGGAAATCTAAAGCAAAGTCGTTATTTTAATACAATGAAAATACCTAAGCTATTTGAATCAAGGCTTGCTGATGTCAAGTTTTGCATGTTGAATTCAAGTGTTCATGTAGGTAGGTGATTTTGATATTAGTGTTAACAGAGAATGCACTCGCTGACAGAATAAATTACTTCCTATGAGCCATTGTGCCAAATAAACTCCGTCGTAGCCGCATCTGAGAATGAAAAGCAGACTAATTTAAACTGTCTAACTTTAGATTACTACTCAAACAAAATAAAGTGTCAACATATCAGGACACCTCCAATTCAGAGAATGAATTGGGACAAAGCTGGATCACATTTCAGCTTCCCATTATTTCAGAAAAAGAACATCAACATGAAGGTTGTTATACTCAATTTTTAACATAAAACATAACATTCATGGGGTGGTCTTTGTAAACCATTTGCCGTAGCTGACACTGACCATGAAAACCGCATATCACTAAATTACAGACGTAATAAAAATAGTAATACTTAGAAAATCAATGGTTATATAATGTATTTCAATCTTAATTTAGCTATGAAGGCATTCTCGCATTCATGCCTCCCTACGAGTTTACGGCAAGAATCCCCTCTCCAGTATGTGCAAGACAAGGACAATAGACAATACTTCAAAAACTTCCTTTTAGCAGTGGAATTGGTATTGTAAGGTCATAGGGCGGTCATCCAGATGAAATACAGCTCATAAAATGCAAGGCGCATACGTCATACGAAAAGCTAATTACAGACTCACCTTTTGATTGCAGAGAAGTGAAGCGTGAAATTTCTGTGTCACGTTCACGATTCTCGGTAAATCCTCCGAGACTCAGAGCTCACTATTTTACACCGAATTTTATTGATTCACATACACGTGATTTCCACTTACATATAAGGCGATTCTTCATGGTTGAAATGGTATATGATTTATATAACAACAACACACGAGCACGAACAAGATCATAATTATCTCTTGAACTGATCCAATTACGATAATGGATCCCGCAGAAAAAAGTAGAACTTTTGGGTTTGCTTGCGAAAGGTAAAAATGATATTTTGGCTTTGGTTATAGCTATGGTATCTGCACATGCATGCAAACGTAATTCAATTCAGACCAACTCTACTGGATAGAATAGCTCATGGCTCCAGTAAGACCATTTACATTTTATGTTTCAACAAAGTTCAGTATTTCGTAACCATTTAAGAGCATTTTCTACCTGGAATTTGCGAAACAGATCTTGTTTTATTGCTGAAAACGAAACTGGTCCATGCCTTGCAGGATCACGATGAAGTTAACATTCGACCACAAAAAATACTTCACTTACGCAAAATCTTCAGTTTCTTTGCCTTTTACTATTGAAGCAGAAAGGAGAAAATATAATTTTTGAAGGCGTATGTATTGATGAAAGATGTGAAATTGATAAAAGCCGCTGATCAAATACTTCAAAGCAGAAAGGAGAAAATATAATTTTTGAAGGCGTATGTATTGATGAAAGATGTGAAATTGATAAAAGCCGCTGATCAAACACTTCTATATTGCTTTTGAATCGTTCGATGATAATACTTTTCACACAGACCGATACATGTACATACATAATATAAGATTTCATTAAAATTAGACCATAAAGATCTTTAATAATGACAATGAATGGCAATAAAATTGTTGTCTATATATTCTGCATGCTGACGCAGCATTATTATTGAATTATAACTTTATAACAAATGCTTAAATTAACATTTTTCGAACAGTGGAAAATTAACGTTATCATGAAAAGTATTAGCTCACGTCACCGTTACTTCGTTAACCCTATGAAAACAAGCAACTCCATGAAGTTTTGAATCGTATACGCACGCGTTCCTCTTCATAACGCTACACACTTCCTCCCGCCTGTAAGTCAGAATGACAACTGAAGAGATTTGAGCTTCAAGAGAGAAACATCAACTACATACATCGTCATCGCATCATCCGCATCCTGCTGAAGAGAGTAAAGTAAGTAAAGTGGTTAGAGTTAGAATCATCATAATATGCATATGCGAACATACTTGCAGTAGGGTAGGGGCTTATCATGGCAGCTACATGAAAAGCACATAGTACTGATACTGGGAACGCTCACATAAATATATGCATGTATAATAATATGTATAGTATATAAAATGTACGCAGCATCGCACGAACCGAACCTTTGTTTTATACCTTTGCATTTAGCTTGGCCTGGTCTGGTCCTAGTCTTGGTCTCGGATTTTCATGGAGAATTTTAGTTTCGCCACATCTGTGTCTGTGGCAGATGTTATGTTGGGGGTATGATATGAAAGGCTTAGTTACGAGCAAAGTAATCATAATCATGCAATAAACCTGACGATGGAGGAGCGAAGAAGAGGGAGAAGAGCATAGAGTAGACTTCTTCCTACAGATGCGATAGTGTAAGTATCCATGCTCATCTCTGGTTCTTTGTTATCCTTTCAGGAAAGTCATGAAAAAGGTATTTCTGTTATTTACGATTTGTGGTGAGCCGTGAGCCTATGATGTCTGGAGATTATTCGATTTCAGATGTAAGTGGAAGGAAAAGAAATAAATGCAGCGTGATCGAGTGAAATTATTTGTATCGTAAAACGTAATAAGTACTATATTCTTTAATAACGTAATCATAATACTATGAGCCAGGACCGGACCAGCCCGACCTTTCACGCTTCAACATTAACTCTCGTAATCGCGCAGTTGATTTCAACATCTGCACATCTTCATCGGTTATATTCGTTCTCTTCCTGGTTTTAGCCGCTATAGCCGATTCAGCTCCACTAATGTAGTTCTCCCTGATTTGCTGCTTAATAGCGTCTGGTGGTATCGTACTTTCGGGAGGCAAGTCTTCATCTATTGCTGCATTGAGAACTTCATCCTCTTCAATATGATGCTCCTTCAAGAAGTTGTTGTATTCTTCATTCGTTGGTCTCATCGTAGTAAAGTTCGGATAATGAATAATTCGGTGAAGCGTCTACAAATGTCATTAGAATATATTGTAAAGATTTATATACTGCAATTGGGTCAGGTATGACAATTGAATTTACCGAATTAGCTTCACAATCGAAGTAATTGATTCCCATTCTAGCAGCCAAACGGCTCCCCAGTAACCTCAGAGCACCATCATGACTAGCCATCGATGATATTCGAATATCATCTAAACCATACCTGTCCATTCAAAGTAGAATATGTCTTTATTCATAATTCATGGGGTATAGTCGAACTTAAATATTTAAATGATCCGCTTACCCTCCCAAAATGAGGTAATAATGCGGTAGTTTATTGGAATCAAATTTTCTTTGCAGTTTAATGTAACAGTTGTGAATAGGCTCCTCATTTAAAATTCTATCGCTCCCTTTGATCCGCATTAGATATCCACCGTTCTAAAACGCAAAAATACTTCTATTTTAATAGGAAGGCTTGAGTTTTTCTGTTCGAATTGGTACGCTGCGCAATACATACATACTCTGGAAATAATGAGTTCTTTGGTTGAAAGGTGGCCGTACATTGAGAATACACCGTAAGAAATCACGATAAGAAACACAGCTAACGGAAAGCTGTAAAAGTCGACGAAGACACAGAATAAAGTGAAGCAAATCACTGTGAGGAATATCAAACCAAGTCCAAACAGAAACCTATTTCGAATTCACAGAAAAATCAGTTAAAGTTAAAGTTGTAAAATGTGCAGCCCTTTTTGAGTTTTCCAAGCTTACTTGTCGCTTCTCACCGTGATGTAGTAAAACCCGTCACCTAAATCCTCGAAGGGATGTGTAGCGTTGTCTTTTAGCTCAAAGTAAAATCGCTCGACAGCTTGAAGACGCGAACGACGCCACCATTCACGCCAAGTCAAACGCTTCTTTTTCATGGCATTTCATAGCTATCTCAAATGTGGTAAGGAGTGCATTCCCTACCTTCAAGGAGCTTCGAAAATCAGTTATCATCATCAGTGACCCCGGGACAGCAGAATTCAAATATCACAAATGAGAAGAAAAGGTCTCGTAAACTGGAACTGATAAGTAGAAGAGGCCTGAAATTATGAAGAATACAAATCGCCATAGCATATTATACATACATGTACTTACCTAATTCCGTCCGATGAGTATGCACCGTATTGACTGAGACCATATTGTTGAGGCGTGAAATTATGATGAGGGTTCAATTTAAACTTGAACTGAAGACGCGTTCATTCATTTTATAGTTTTTGTAAAATAATAATAGGCACCCAAAATTAAAATCACAGTTAAATACAGCAATACAACTTTTTTAATATACAAAGAAGGATCATTGCACAATTAATTGCATTGTTTAATAGCAAAAAAATCATGCATTGAATGCATGAGTCACATACGTACGACACGACATGTACATAATATAATAATTTGAAAACTTACAAAATAAAAATAACTAAAAATTTCGTTTTCAGGCTAACGTAATATGCGCACTACCAAAGGCATCTTTGACAAGGATTGGTAATCATTTTTATATTCATCATTGCAATTACAAAAAAATGAACTAAACCAGAGTTCTAGGATTTTAGGATCATGTCATGTGAATAATTCACATATATTGGTTGAATTGATGAATTCATTGAATTGGTTGAAAGTACAAGTAAAAATCGCACCGGGAATAGTTAAGATTAAAAGCGGCCACAGGAACTGAGTAATTGAAATATATTATTATATTATAAGAAGCCATGATATATATTTGCTGCATAATTACATTGTTTTTAAACAGCTTAAAAAACTAGTTGTAATGCTTTTCGAAGGTTGTACAAAATTATCATGTAATCATAATCCCATATTTTTTCAACTGATTAATTTCGGACTAATTAAAACTAACAACCTATCGTTCCGATATTTTCATTAGCTGTAAACCAACATACCGGGGAAGATGGAACCACATACATGTATGCACGAATATTTTACACATAAACCAAAATAATTAACTCAACGTTATTCTTCGTACAATAAAAACGTTAAATAATACTTACTAATTATAGTTCAAACATGTGACACAGAATACTTATGAAGAGGAGAAACAAGAAGACAATACGAAAGGTATCAAAGTTCATTCATAAAATAATTTCGCAATTAATTTTAGTAACTCTGTACAAGAGAATATAATTTAATTATTCCAACTGTTGTACTAAAATACTTTATAATTATTTGCAGTGCTCAGTCTCGACCGATCCTACAAGGCTTCCAACTAACATAAAATCCAGCAAAGACTAAATACTAAATACAACAAATAGATAAAGTTGCTTTTCATTTCCAAGATCTTACAAACTTTGTCACGATGAGACCAAAATGCACTTAAGGCATTACAAGGTAAATTGAATAAGAAGGGCTTAAATGACTTAACATTAACACGATAACGATTGTAAATGCGTAACTGATCTGTAACCACAATACAAGCACTATTCCAGAGCTTTAATGTACAATTTTTATGCATGACAAAACAGTACAAGTTGTACTTCTTTAATTGGGCTAACCATTCCTAATATACTTAAATAATGTATACTCACCAATGTCTACATTGCATATTATGATTGTATATAGTATGTATGTTGCAAAATTATTTACACTGGAAAGATTTTAACCAGTTATCGTCACATAATATGGTCTAATAGATGATTAAAAACGAAACGTATTGCAATGGCAGTAACTAATTTGGGTTTTGCAGTATTTTAAAAAGATTTGTAGGAAGCTATATGAAAGTTCTGCCTTGCTTCCAATCAAAATACTTAATGATAATAGCAATACATACATAGTAATAACATGATTTCTTGAGACTGCTGCTGGTCGAGTGTCTAACTAGTGCATAGAATAAAGTGAAAGCACTTTTTTACTTGGAAGAATCAGAAGAACGTTCATGGACTTTCTTATGTTGTTTTAGACCGGAAAGTTGCAACTAAAAGTTTTTAAACACATAATATATTATATCTGAACGCTTTATTGCTACATAAATGAACATGGCTATACTCAACTTTTAAACTTACCCCGACTTTTGAGTGAAAGCCTTCTCGCAAAAGCTGCAACCGAACGGTTTTTCGTTTGTGTGTAAACTATAAAAGCAATATATACATTTTAAATATCAAACATATCAAGACAAATGAGGCTATAAAGAAATATCCTCTGATTTATTTACCGTTCATGTTGTACAAGGCCTGATTTTTGGGTAAATCTTTTGTCACAAAAGTTGCATCCGAACGGTCGTTCGCCACTAAGAATAGCAAACATACATTGTCAGATTTGAGAAATTTCCAAGTCGAAATAATTTTAAAACCATATAAAAGCCATAAATACACTCACGTGTGACGTCGTTGATGCTGCAACATTCCAATGCGTTGCGTGAATCGTCTTCCACAGGTAACGCACTCGAAAGGTTTCTCCTTCTCAGGGATTGCCGGAACCGGGTTGGAGAACTTTCTCGGCTGAAAGTTATTATGAACGACAGGTTCCACATTTTTCTTCTTATTCTTTTTGCCTTTCTTCTTCTTGGTCGTAGTTGATGTCGACCCATTGCCATTAGAATTCATCCAACTGTCAAATGAGGAACTTGCTCCAGATACAGAATTTTTCTCCTTCTTGACACTGAGATTCTGCGCCAGTGGCGCCGGTGACATCATCGGATATTGGCAATCTGGTGAAGGAAATGGAGAGTTCTGTGTGTGAGGGGGTTGCTGCTGGTGCGGTAAAGGTGGCATCTGCATCTTATTGAAGCTGTTAGGATCGATCTTAACCTGAACAACTTTGTTCGGATCTGGGATCTGCAGAGAAATGGCGTGAGGAGGATTCATTCCCATGTTAGGGTTTCCCATTAAAGCCTGCTGGGGGATTGTCACAACGTGTGTCCTGCAATTGTCAAGCAAACCTTAGGTTAGTACTTTGATTATTAGTTTGCGGATGCGGATTAGTAAGGATTTTTTGTGAGAAAACGTCATGCAAAAAGCGCAAACGCTTTAACAGAATAAAACCACAACTGAAACGGAATATTCTGCTTTTACACTAACTGTTGGCCAAATGGTGGTCCAAAGTGCTTCATGTCAATCTGACCAGGATGAAACTGGTGCTGTTGCTGATTATGAGTTGCCATTGCATGTGCCATAAGCTGCTCCATCGTAATTTTCTTAACGTCCACACTCAGTCAACTGCATCAATCAAACATCTTTTATTCAGAAATGTACCTAAAACGTCAAGCCGGGATGACATAATTCTACGGCAAATATTTCTTACCTTCTCAATCGTCAATTTACATACACCCCACTCGAACTCGTGGTAAAACACAAACAAGTCCACCCCACCAATTTAAAAAGTTTTTCAGGATATTCCAATTCCTTCTTCACCTTTCCTAAACCACTTTCACCTTCTTCATTCAAATTCGACGAGAATTTCAATCAATAAACTGGTTTCCACTACCAAACCAAGCCATCATTTTTTATGAGTGTTTTCCCCCTCATATAGAAAAAATTGTTATTCTTAGCAAAAAATCGATAGTATTAAAGATCTTCCCGAAAAATGTCCTCCTCTCGAAACATTTTCTTGAATCCAAGAATGAATCAACGCTACTCTTTTCATCCGCAAAATTAAAATGCAGCAACGCTTTATTCCCGTAAACGTTTCCCCAAAACCTTTGTTTACATTTTATATATTTATTTTATTTTTTTAGTTGTTTTTGTATAAAAAATGAATAAACAATACAATGAAATTCCATTCACGAAAGTAGCCGGGCACGGATCTTTGTTATTCTTTCGTTATGGGGCATTACGAGTCACAAGATGTACGTACTTTTGGGGATACTTCTCTTGTTCCCAACCAGGCGCAGGACAAGAATAGGCTTGGCTTATGATGATGGTAAATGGTAATGCGATGGCTTAGGCTTGGTAGTTTAGTTATAGGCGTTTTTACGAGACTGTATGCGTTCCTATGTATTCTTTACGAACATACTCTTTAAAAACTTGTTTTTTTTTCACTAGACATGAGCCCCAAAGCCGAAAGTAAGCACGGGGTCCTTGTACAATATCCTGTTTTCTTTTCTTCGTCTTCATTTTTTTTCGAAAAAAAAACACTAGTAACAAGCCCGTCCTGTCCTCCGATGCATACCGGAAATTTTTTTCGCGAATCTGTAATCTGAACAAAAAATGAGCTCTTGCATCCTAGAGAACTAGATGGAAGTAGATGCTGCTTCAAAAGTAGAAATGAAATGATCGTACTCGCTCGGACGTGCTACATATTGCCATTGCTCATTTCATTTATGATTCAACTTAATGTGGGGCGAAATGAGCTTTTTGGTTTCCAAAATTTGCAGATGAATACGCGTTGTATATACGGTGTTGGTACAGGATTGCTCGTGTTGGTACACATTTTATTTTTTATTGTTAAATCTCTGACCAGTTATTTTTAGGCGGGTACATCTAGATTAGATTATTCTAATAGTTTAATTATTAGCGGAACTGAAGGGATCAATCCAGCCGACTAAAATTGTATCTCCCCCACATGCACAATTAAATAATGTAACAGTTTCATGCTCCTTTCAATCACCTCGAAATTCATGGTGGCAGGTCCC
>JAHZNI010002815.1:0-10743 GCA_027744415.1 Seira ritae
GTGTTTCCGTATCTTGCCTTCAAATAAACTCTTGATCGATCCTGTTAGGTATCTCGATGAAAACAAGAAAAATGGATGATGAGTCAGCCATGCAAAAACAACGTGGCTTTCCTTCTTAGCCCTGGTATATGACAGCTTGAGCTTCTACAATTTACGTACTGTAGCTAGTAGTAATGAAGAAATGAAGTGAGGTATCTTCGTTCACGTTCTCCTCAAATACATACCTTCTTTAATTCTGAGTTTTTTTTATGTATCGTCTTCCATTCGACATAAATATTGACATGTAGTTGTATGTAGTTTGTTTGTAGTCGAATCGAGTTGTCATCTTCATCTCCGTATTTACTGTCTTGAGGCGATGTTAAAACCAGTAGCTGAATCAAATGTAAAAATGCGTGGTAAAATGACTAATGACAACTTCATGTTATGGGCTTTACAACCTTTTAAAAATTCCAGGAGTAATCTTTGGTCTCCTAATCCTCTCTTCTGAGAATGGCAGCTCGCTTCAAAACAGATATCAAAAGACGCCAGTTCTTATGATACGGGGACAGGGAACACTTGAATGCGTCAAATATTTTGAAAATTTCCTCAACACATCTCTGGCATAATACGCGATGCGAACAAGCTTTACTCAAGTGTGTTAGAACTACCTAAATAAAAATATATGAACTGATAGTATCAATTTCAGTTTCAATTCAATTCATAATTTTTATGTTGATGGCTACAATTCCCAGAAACGTGACTTATGATTTTTTGCCCCAAATCACTTTCATGAGAAAACCATTCTGCCAGTAATTTAATTTTTTGTCACTTTTGGTTTCATAATGCGAATGAACTCTAAAAACAGTGGATGTTGATGATAATGATAATATGCAATAACAATAATAATTCTTCTCGTCTTGTGTTACAAACTGACAAAACCGAAGCGATGGGAAATGACTACATACCTAATTTTTTGTGGTTACTATTCTTTTAAGGAATGCGAAATACAATATGATAATATCATAATACGTAATTTTTCAATTGTTTTTGCCTGTATTTCTTTTCCCTTTACTTGCCATTTTTACAAGCGGGCAAATACTGTAATTGTGAGTGAGTGATTGAGTGAGCAAACCCGCAATGTTTGACGCAATTTGAGTATGTCATCTAACTCATCTTACATGACTGTGGCTTCCTACATATTTTGTTACTTTTCACTTTACACTTGTCATGTTCTTGTTTCTGGTGCAGTTGCATTGTTTGATTGTTTTGCTAAAAAATATTTCGTAACAATCAACTCAACTCAAACATTGCTGCATAAGTGGATAGTAAATAGCCATGAATGTGTAATCAAGTCAAGACATTTTTGGATATATCTGCAGAAAGATTTGTGTGCTTTTGCAATTCAAAAAGGATAATTTTGGCTGAAAGAGAAAACTTTGTTGAAAACATTTCATTAATAAAAGGAGTTTTTTATTGCATACATGATTTAATTTTATTACTGTTTGGACAGTACAAATTACTTTGAATTTGTTAATCTTTATGTTTCTCTGCTTATCTGAATGGGACCTCATTGCTTCAGCACCTACCTCCTCCCCACTTAAATGGGAGGATTTGGATAATAAAACAAAAAGTAGGTAATTCACAGCTTCCTCCTTCTTCAAAGAAGCTTTTAAAAGTTGTAGTAATTTTGCCTTCTTTTTACAGATGATGATTATGATAATTACCTGCTGTATATTTTAATGCGTTTATCCAAGAAGGAAAAGTTTCTTCCCACGGTTTAATTTCTCCCAGATCTTTCCAGATCAGATAAGATACGAATTACGATACACTGCCCACTACCTACAGTATGGCAATTCCTCTTTAGTAGACTCAAAGTAGACTGAACTCGTGTACACAGAGTAGATTTATCTCTATCATTATGTTAATGAACGAAAAAAGTAAGTTACTTAGTCGTTAGCCTACTACAAGCTACAGTGTTCATGAGGGATTTTAAAATAGAATCGAGTCAAGAAGACAGGAATTTTCCTTACAAGCCTAATTAAATCCTAGTGATGCCGGTGCAATAAAATACTCTACTTCTATGTAACTAAGCATCATAGCATCAAGATCATTAAGTTATTTCTCAGGCTAAAATGAGCCAATTGTACATTGTGGGTTTTTGGTTTATGATGTTTTGAAATATTTTTCACATGACCTTGCCCATGGCTCATGTTTCATGTATGTAATGAAATGCGAGTTAATGACGAAACCGTTTAACTTTAGTTGCTTCTTTTTGACATTGACCGAGCGAGATGGCTATGGTTAGTACAGTATTACGTAGGCTTTGCTTCACTCCCATTTTGAGAGAATTCGTTCCGTCAGGATTAAATGATCATCATGGTCACTTTAATTCTTTTCTGTGTTCTACTTCTGCTAATATTTATCTTGGATTCCCCGAGTTCGTGCCTATTGTATAATAATCTCAATGTGTTTAATTTAATTACGTTTGAGTGCACCATTCAGTGTAAAGTAATAATTGTTTTCTTATTTAACAGGTCCAAGGCCTGCGATTCCACCGAAGCCGGATAAGGAGAAGATTGGAGCAATAACCCCAAAAACACATGCCGGAACACAGGCGGGTTTTAGAAGATTGTCTGCAGCGGATGCATCTACATCAACCTCGACTTCTTTTTGCGCGCAAGGGTAAGTATTGTCACTAAAATTGCTGGATCTAGTTAAATCGCAACGTATTTGCCGCGGCCATTCTTTGCGCAGAATGAAACTGATAAGGCTAAATATTTCAAATACATTTAGGTTAAAAAACGAAGCGTAGAATTTATTTTTCATTTTAATTATGTATTCCATTTGTAATCCAAGGCTTATTGTAAACCCGGAACCTTTTCAATCACATCTTTTCGAGTGACAAAGCAGCATGTAAATGTAAATTTTCAATTGATGCTTAATCGCATCTTTTATTCGTCCAATCAAAAATCTTTTCTACACAAAGCTGCATTAGTATTGAATTCTTCCACACCATGGCTTTTCCTAATCTGCATGCTGCATCCACCCACGCGACACGATGTGATGCATTATATTATGCCAAGCACTATTTTATTTTAACATTGTCCATGCTATCCTCATCCAAAACAGACGTACATAGTACATAATGTACTAAATTCACCCACAAATATGAATGTTAATTAAGCATTTCGGCCAAAGTAATGGAGATCGAATGTCGAATGGCTAAAACAAGTTAAACCATTTTTCACTATGGGTGTACCTATGTGTCGCCACCACCAGCAGTATTATAACGTCACATCTCATCATTATCACATTTAACCATACCATGCCCCATTCACCCATGCCTACAATTACATATAGCTTTATTTATTTATTGACTGATAATGGTGCTATATCTGAATCTCAGTTCATCTTTAGAGCTTTTCAGTCACCAAGTCAGAATGCAGCTGATTAAGTGAGTGAGTAATTTTCCTCAAACTGAGTTATGTTATACGTATCTACTATATGGGTCGTGTGGAAACAAACGAACATTAGCTATTTTTAATTGTCTACGTAAGTTCTGACTCAGTCGAGTCGATCTAATAAATAATCTTTTGTGTTCTTTTTTTCTACTGCATATTTGCAACTCTGAAATCATATCACAATCAAGTGAGCGGCGATTGCATTGCAGTCTAAGCGCAGCAGCTAATATAATCATTTGTATTTTGCGTTAGCTCTAGTTTCAAGCCAAGATTTGATAAGCTATATTTACGGTTGCAAATGATAAGCACAGCAACGAATCTATACAAAACCTGCTATGTCTATGCCTAATAAGCATTGTAGCTTTAACGAATAAGTGATAGGTAGGTGATTGTTGTTTTTACAATTTAAATTGAAATCTACAAAAATAAATAAGTTTTTATCGCCAATTAATTAGTAGCAAACAACAATCTAATCGTCTAGAAATTATCGAGTTTTTAAAATGCACAAATCAAATCATCAGTAAAAAATGTTAATTAGCTTTTACAAGTCTGAGAGATATATGTAACTTACCTAAACTGCTTAGGTATGTGCTTACTTGCTCGTGACTTGGTATTCGTGAGTCATTCATAATTTAGCTAATTTGCCAGTCAACCAAGCTCTAAAATTAAACAAAGGCAAAAATCTAGCTCTAAAAATGAATGAAAAGCACAAGAAAAGAGCGTTATGATTCGTTTTGACATTCCTACGTCTACTCCCCCAAGTGCAATCACTGCAGTCTCATGATAAGGAATACATAATGTATCGACAGGTATTGGCTTCACCCAAGTCTGTCTTTGTTAGCTAAAAGTTTTTATGAATTACGTACATCATTGCAATGACTGTGGAACTGACACGATTACGATAGGAAAATAGACATTTGTCATTCTCATTAACTTTGTCTAAAAAATTGTTCCATTAAGGTATTATCACGGTTTTTGTGCAAACTGCAAACAAGCGATGGTGTTGGTGGTAGTGGCAGAGGGATGCCTAAAACCACAAAGCATTTTGTCTTTTTTAACCTTCCTATTTATGAGGCCGTGTAAATAATGAGTATTTATGTAGAAGTAAAAAGTGAAATATTTTGCATTGTTCGCTGTTCACTAACCATTTAGGTAATTTTTGCGAAAAAAAGTGTGCATTGGTTGGGTGATGATAATATCGCGCTGATAATGGTAATGACATGACAGTGATAGTGTCGATAATGATAAAAATGGTAATGAAACGAGAATGAAAATATGAGTAGAGCATTTTTAGCGTTTTTTTGCATTCTATTGTTGTTTTGAGCTGTTCTACACGAGACAAAAATATTACGACTTCTATAGCATGAGCCATGACTATGACATGAGCTATTGATTATGGGAAAATATTATTCAGTTTAGGACTGAACTCCGTCGTAGAAAGTTAAATGTGTGTTTAAGTCTCATACTTAACCTTAGTTCAACTTTCAGTTTATTTATTACTGCATTCTTGAAATAATTTTCATCTTGTTTGTCAAGTTTCTAATGTGAGCTTCGTTTTATTTTTTGATTGGATTGACGATTGAACAGAGGCCATCAAGGATTCAACTTTCGTAGCCCCCCAATCACCCATTCAGCAAGTGCCTCCAACGCTTCAGTATTGACGCCAGCGCTAAACTCACCTCCTCCAGTACCGAATCATCAGACGCCAATCAGCCCTGGAATACGTAGTAAACCAGCGTTGCCTCCAAAACCTACAAATCCGGCATTATTAAGTAGCCCACCAGTCTCAAAATTCCCTGGGAATAAGCCCAGTCCCTTGAGGATTCCCAGTCCTCCTTCAACAGTGCCATCATCACCACCACTGCAAAATAGAGATAACCTAAATAATGTAGCATCGCCGCAAACACATCCACAAACTCAACCTTGTATTACTAATAACAATGTAGAGGAAAACGGGAATCTCCCGCAGAGCCCTCCTCCCTTCCTAAGGCATAAACCTCCTCCATCACCAGGATCCCTGGGTGGAGACCAGTTGAGCCCTAGAGCCCCACTCAGAAGTCCTAATTCTAGGCCCAACTCCACTCAATTCTTTAACTTTTCTAGTCCAATTCAAAATCTTAATAGCGCTAACTTCCCATCCACTTCCGGGGGACTGAATACAGCAGGAGGAAGATTCACATCTCCTCAGAAATTAGGTGAAATTCGTGTGAAAAGTGCAAGTCTTGGAAGGAACATAACGTTCCCTTTCACTTCCTCCAATGCAAGCCCACCCTCCACAGGAGCTAGTGGAATCGCGGGAATAATCTCAAGAAAGTCAGCGACGCTCTCGAAATTCCTCCCGATCGACCTCCAGCTTGGCTCTTCTAATCGAGCACCGCCACCTCATCCCATGATGAACGTGTCGGCGGGCAAACCGCCAAAACCTAACTCGCTCAATCTAAACCCATTCATCATTCAACAAAGAATGCAACAGCAACATAAGGGGCCGCATCCCATTCAGAATTTTGGAAGATCGATATCATTCTCTCCAGATTCCCCATTGCCTCCACCTCCGCCTCCAAGATTGAAAAAGAAGCTATCCCCTGTGAACTCGATAGGCTCACCATCTTCCCCAACAAGTCCAAGTCCATTCATGGCAGCACCCACAGGACCTTTACCCCCACCTCCTGTTACCCCCATGGGAGTCTTTGAGGAGACCGAAGAGGCTAAGTATGGCGGGGAGGCAGCAATATACGCGGAAATAGATAAGAATAAGAAATGGGCAGAGAGGAAGCTCAAATTCGAACAAACTCACGATCCCACGCCAGTGTCCACGCAATCACAATTAGAATCCGAATCTAGTCACGAGAACGATCATGATTACAGTGAATTAAACGGAAGTGCAAATCCAACAAATATAAATGCCCCTGAGCCTGAACCTCCTACTAGTAAAGAGGAGAGTGAAAGCGAGGTTGTGAACAGTTGGTTAGGAAAATACATTCAAAAGCCTTTAGCCGAGGGAAACAATCCATTCAGGTCCATCACACCCACGTATCAGTCGCCACAAACCGGACATATTTACGAAACCATAGGGGATGGTGTGCCCGTGGGGGAAAATGAGACGAACAATAACAATAATATTGAGAACAAGGAGCAAAGTGATATAGTGGAAGTACAGGAATCCTCTGAAGTAATTACTGATGGTTTAAGTGAAAACCAATCCTTCCTTTTCAAGCTTGTCATCAATCCCAAGAAGGCATGCGAGGAAGAGCAGCAGCAACCACACAATAAGACCCAACAAGAAGAGGAGGACCACGAAAACGCCAGTTTCATAAGTGCAGACGAAGACGTGCTGCAGCTACATGAGAGTAATGAGCCGGAAACCGGGTCATCTCCACAGAAGCATGAAGAACCACTGCATCCGGAAGAAATTCGTAATAATGATAATGGAGGCGTCATCAAAGCTGATGTAAAGCCTTACCTCATCCCCACTGTAATTCAGGAGATATCTACAGCTCCTGAAACAGAAGTAGAACCGATGGCTGACGACGCAAGAATCCCTCCAAAAGCAAAAGAGGAGCTGCAGACTCCCTCGAGGACATCCAGCATATTACGTCGTCGCTCGTGGAACTGTGATCGTGTAGACAGTCCCTCGCCCAGTGAGTCGTCATCAACAACATCCAGCTCGATTTCTAATCAAGCTTATCACAAGAGAGATAGGTCGTATACGGGCTTATCAGATAGATCAAATCGGGACTCATTGCTGATGCGCGAATTGGACTGGGTGGATGAAGGTGATCTATCCAACGGTGTACTGGCTGACGCAGAGAGCTCTGATAATGTCGCTGTGAGAAGCTCCGCCGAAGATATTCATTTCAAAAATAATAAAATGCAACTTTCCTCTACATCCCCGCCCAGCAACTCGAAGAGCTACGTCTCCAGGAGGAGTAGACTGGTGAACTCGATCTTTGGCTCTTTCGGGAAAGGGAGTAGCACGTCTTCGGGAAGTAGTGCTGGGAAGAAAAGCAATGGGAAGAAGCCAAGGGATAGAGCCGTGTCCCATGTCATAATTGGCAATCCTCAGGTTGGCACTAAATTAGGAAGACAGACGTCCGACTCGGCATTGATCTCATCCCCAATCATCTCAAATTCTGCTAGTTTCGATGGCGGAATACCCAATTCGAAACCCTCACAGTCCGTTCAGTTCTCGCCAGATGTTACGGAGGCGACAATAGTCTACCAGGAGCATTATTCCTCCGCTGAAGAAAATGTGGGAACGCAATCATCTCCCCCTGATCCAAGTGTACTGACTACACCCTGCAGCGGAGGTGACAATGAATCCGTGAGTTCGAGTGAAAGTGTTACGGGAAGTGCAAGTGGAAGCATCTCAGGCTACGAGGAAATCCTCGCCGACCTATCTCCAAAAGAGAAAAAGAGCTTTTACGTTGCACGCGAAATCCTCACCTCCGAACGGACCTTTGTCGACGTCCTAAATCTCCTCACTATTGATTTCCCCAAAACCCTGAAAAATGCAGGAAAGTTTCATGGACAGCCCGTTGTGCCCCCAGAGGATCTCAACACCATCCTCGGAGGACTCCCAAATCTCAAGATATTCAATGAAGACCTCCTCTCCGACCTGGAGGAGAGGGTTGCAAACTGGAAGGAATTTCCCAAAATTGCCGATGTTCTCGTGAAGAAAGGCCCCTTTTTAAAGTTATATGCCACGTATATCAAGGATTTCCAGAAAAATAGCGCCCACCTTGACACATGTTGCCAAAGATACCCGCAGCAATCCGGTTACAAGTTAATGCAGAGAAGTTACTTCATCTGCAGAATCGATTAACATCGGGAACAATAATACTCAAGGCGGATCGACAACTGATTAAAGAAGGGGAGCTCCTTAAAGTTTGTCGGAAGGAATTGCAACCTCGTTTCATTGCACTGGTAATTTGTCAATGAATCTTTAAAATTCAGAAATTTAGTGTTGAATCGGAATGGATAAAAAAATTCTAAAATATTTGCAGATGAACGACTGTCTCCTCTGCCTCACGTATCACACTGGAGCTGGTGCCCCAAAAGACTTGAAATTGAGATATGAACTCCCCTTGGCTGGGATGAGAATCAAAATCAATCCCGCCGAGGACTATCAAAATGAATTTGAAGTGATAAGCGTGCCGAGGAGCTTAATTTTAATTGCAAAGTATGACATCATCCTGATATTATTAAAAATCGATGTTGAATGCAGTTTTTAAATTAACGAATTCTGTGTTTAGATCTTCAAGGGAACGAGATGAATGGATGAAAGCACTGAACAATGCAATCCACGATAATATCAAAAAGCGAACTTGCTCAACACCCGATCAAGAAATGGACTTTCAGTTGGGAAAGGAGGTAGGAATAAGTAAATTATTATCTGGGACTTCATTTTGTAGACAATACGATCAATTAATGGAACGCCAAGCAAAAATTAACTATTATCTGAAATGTGTTTTCAGGCTCCAGTTTGGGTGCCCGACTCAAGGGTCACAATGTGCCAGATATGCACTGCCGAGTTCACCTCTTTTTTCAGACGGCATCACTGTCGAGCATGTGGTAAAGTTGTGTGCGGAACCTGCTCCGGTAACCAAGCACCGCTCCAGTACCTCCAAAATGCCTCTCATAGAGTGTGTGACTGCTGTTATGAATATCTTTTAGATGGTAAGTTTATCAATTACCAATACTCAGTCCTACATACATAATATTTTTATTTAAAGCATTTTATTCATCAAATATTTATTCATCCATTTTTCAGAATTCGATAAGATGAGCAATCTTTCCCACAATGACTCAGATAGGGAACGAGCCTCGATTCGGGAGAAGTTCAAAAAAGATACACCGAATGTATCAAAGAGAGCGACGAAAATGAAAAGTAAAGTTCCTTCAAGGCTCGAAGTAAGTTACTTAGCGTTTTGTAAAAAAATACATGCATGCACCTTCGTAAAATATATGCATTTTTCTTAACTGATCGGTTTTTATTTCCAGGTCAATGCAAACAGCTCAGGTTCAAAGATAAGCGGCTACCTCCAGTGGCGCGAAAAAGAAAAGAAATCGTGGAAAAAGAGATGGTTTGTTCTTATCGACAGAGTCCTTTACATTTATGCTGCTTCTGAAGATATAGTCGCTTTAAAAAGTATACCTCTGCTCGGGTGGAAGTTGGAGATGGACGATAGGGTGGATGCGGAAAACGAAGAGAATCAAGCAGTATTCAGGCTAAAGCATGACGGACATCATCCAATTCTTTTTCAGGCTGAGAGTGTGACGGCTGCTGAAAAGTGAGTAATACATATTTTTAAAAAACTAAGGATATCTGGTCTTTCATAATTTTTTCAATGCTTCATTTCTATTCTTTCAAGATGGTTGGCAGCTATGAGCGAAGCAGTGGTATTCTAACTGGAAGTCCTGATAAATAGATAATTATAACAAGGCCGGTATCCACTGAATATGTTCTTGCGACATGTATCCGCAATAATATATATTATGCTCTCTCATTTAAATGTCCTTCTAAGAACAAAAACGTGAAACTTAATTTCAATTTTAGCTCATTAATTACTCACTCAAACACGCAAACTGTAGAAATGTCCTTCTAAGAACAAAAACGTGAAACTTAATTTCAATTTTAGCTCATTAATTACTCACTCAAACACGCAAACTGTTTTGAACGATATCTTTTGAAATAAACGAATCCGTCGAATTATTATTTTTGAAATGTGTTTGTTTATTTATTTCGTATTATTATTATTATTCACAGCATAGCACAGCAATCATGTTTATAGGGAATTCAATCAGCAAAAATATGTAAAATCTTAACCTAGATCTTAAAACTAACAGAATTGAATAAAATAAGTAACATAATATAGATAAATGATGATAATTTATTATTATTATACAAATAATCATATTTGCAGAGTGTAATTACTTAAATTTGAAAGTATGGAGCATTTGAAAATATTTCGATTTTTAAAATCCTAAAGCGTTTCTAAAAATGCAACTTTTAATACACGATATTACATAATAGTCAATTTTATAATCCGAAAATACTACGTTGTCGCCTGTTGTGTTGTCGTCTTCACGAGCTCAAACTTGTCAAATAATCCGATCTTCTCCGCATACTTCAAATCCCTCTTGATAATATCGAAAGAGCTCTCCACCTCATCAAAGAACTCTGGCAAATACGTTTGAAGCTTCTTACTCACGAAGAAGTTTTCTGAGTCGAGCAACCATTTCTGAACTGCATCAACGGAGCTGGATGTGTACAGGGAATTGACAAAGTCCACGTCATTGTACA
>JAHZNI010002816.1:0-14529 GCA_027744415.1 Seira ritae
ACACCAGCCATTAGCCCATTTTAAATTGCACGTTCGTGTGTTCGCTCATGGTGCATGACTCTCATCATTCGATAAAAATCCTTGTCACCTGAAATAATCCTTCAGAGAAAACCCACAAAAATTCATGGCTTGTGCAAAAGCTGAAGTGTAGTAGGTAAATATACATTCATATTATATGTTTGTACTATGTATGTATGTATCTGTGGATTACATTTTGCAATTGGCGTAAATTTTTTTACAGCCTCCATTTTTGAATTTGGAAGACTAAACATTACTAGATCGCAATTGTGATTTCTGAATGCTGAACAGGGTGAAAATGTATTTCGAAACCTTGCAAAGTGTCGCATGTTGTATTACATATATATCGCCATCAATTAATTCCCCATAGACCTATTAATAAATTGATAATATGTAAATGCGACGCGTTGTATCGTTTCACTCTCTCGCTTTTCTCTTCCTGCAATATTTCCCCATAATTTTCAGTTTTTATGATAATATTTCATAAGATTTTCTTCGCATGAATTCGACCTCTGCGCCGACGACAAATGTCACATGGGGAGGAAAAAAATCGTGTGCTGCTGCTGCTGAGTAAACGTAAACTTGATGACTTGACATTTGAAACTATTTTTAACTTGATGCATTTTTTCATGCAATATTCTTACCGACACACGGGGAGGAAAAAAATCGTGTGCTGCTGCTGCTGAGTAAACGTAAACTTGATGACTTGACATTTGAAACTATTTTTAACTTGATGCATTTTTTCATGCAATATTCTTTCCGATCACCTTCCAAACCTGCGCTTTAAATTACCGACAAATATTATGTAGGATTTGACGTGCGAATGTGAGTGTAAATCGCAATTACTGGAATGATTATGATTTTCGAGCGTGTTTCACGCTTTTTTAAACAAGATTTTTTTCAACGAGTCTCTCTCATGTTTAAAAATAATTTCTGAATGAATGATGGGTTGCGATGTTCTGAATGAATATCACGTTCGCTTTCATCCCAGATTGACAACTTTTTTATACCTTGTTATGCATCTGCCTGCACATGACCACACAGACGGCCAAGCTGGCCATCAAAAAATCAAGGAAAAGAGAAACTCGTTGGCATAATATATCATATTAAAATACGTCATTTCATCAGTGCCTCTTCCTTGGGATCTGATAACAAGAAGTGTGAAGGATTGCATTTGCAAAACGCTTCTAAATATTCTGAAGACGAAGAGATGAAAATCCAATTAGGAAATATCAAGAAAGCGCGGCATGATTTACATTTGATGGCAAGTACGATGGGAAAAGGGTGAGTCTCGTATTCCCTTTTAAACAAAAGTGATTATATTGAAGAACAAGAGCTCGTTATTTAAGACTAGACTAGGTGTAGAGAGTGTTAATTGTATTTCGGTTTGTATACATCAATTCGCTGAAGCTACACCTGTCAAAATTCTTGTTTACACTGCCCGACAATCCGTTCCACTTCTGAACTAGTTACACAGTTTCTTGAATTAGGGATGTAATTATGCAGAATGCAGAAACTTGCTTCTTGCAATTATCGATGAAATGAATGGCTCCCATTAGCACGCCCAGTCACCCGATGCAATGCAATCAAAAATATTAGCTAATTAAGAGGTGAAATGGAAATGCGTTCACTCGTGATTTTTTTCTGAATGCAATAGAAAACTCGATCACATTAGCATCCTTTATGAGAGGGCTCATTAGTGTAAACTGAATTTTTATCAAAATCGGCAATTAACTGCTGTGTAATTGGCATTGACTTCTGTCATCATCAGTACATATCAGCATTATCCGTTCATATGTATGACTAGCACCAACAACGACATAATATTCAAGATGATTATCCGAACCGAAACCAATTGACAGCTAAATATCTGCCAACACTTTTATAGAAATATGGGGTTCTTGCTTCAGCACTTCATACTACGCTCCTCTCCTCCCATGAATCGTAGTATTCGGAAAATTTCTGATTCGAAAGTAAAAATAGATCAGATCGAGTGCAGCGTATATCGAAATGACATAAATCTGCAACTTTTGAATAGAAAATGTTTTTATGAAAATAAATGATCACTTCTAATGCAATCTACATGTGCGTCTGCGTCTGTCTGCAAAAAATGCATATTAATAAACCCTTCTCATTTCATTTCCCCCAATTTTTTTGCCTCATTTCTGAATTATATTTCACATGATATCCACTCCACTCCCCTCCTCCAATCCCACCCAGCTTGCACCAGAATTATTTACAAACGCTTTCAAAACCCATCTAACAGAATCAGAGTCAGACTCCTTACCATTTCCTTAATTTAAAATAAACAAATCATTTCTGCTTCTAAGAGATCATTTTTATCAAGAAAAAATCTCTCTGTCTTCTACGAGGCGTCTGTCACTTAAACGCCAATTCGAGTCAGCTTCTGTGACTCTTCCCTCCGTATTTGTTCGAATGACGTTAGCTTTCCTAAAAAATTATTCTAAAGCCAGAAACTAGAAGCACTATAGAAGTAGTACTAAACTAACTAAAGGAGACCATGCACGACCAACGTAATCACACTCACACGTCCCCATAATATAGCAAGTTATCTCCTCATGGTTAGTTGGCAATGTAATTGCAATGCATCTTCCTCCAACTCCAACAAATTTCGTTAGATATATATTTTTTTGCACTTCGCTTCGAAAAATCATGTTAGACATCATCATCATCATCATTTTTATATCCCAATAGATAAGCCAATGCAAAGTAAGTCTATACAGTGCTCTGCTCATTGCTTACTACTGCTCACTACTCACTGTAAAACGCTCACTGTAAAAGAGTCACTGGCAAGATTTTTGCACAGCTGCTAAAATCATAGTGTCTTCTTCATTATTATTGAGTTGCCTCTTCTTCTTTCTGCATATTATCATCATATCATAATAATCATCCCTTCTCTCTCAGCTTCAGTCAGTCGTAGTAAGTCGCTATTCGCTATGAATTAAAATTGCGCTAACAGATCTTCTTTTTCTTCGTCTTCCACCCTTTTTGAAAACGTGAACACCTGAAAAGTTGACTCAGTTGTCGTTTTGCTGTTGTTGAAGTTGAGTTGAGAGCTCACTTGCAGATTGCATATTGCAGCTGCAGACTTTGCTTGCTTTGAAGCAAACAAAACTTTGTTGTCTGTCTGCGCTTGCGCGTCTGAAGAAGAAGCGTTCATTCAAAAATTCATGTAGAGTGATCGTCAGTCTTCGAAGGAAAAATACCGTGTAATTATTATCTCACACAGAAGTGAAGATAAGAAAATATAAAATATCTTCCTGTTGAGAAAAAGGAGAGGATACATATATATCATTTCTCAAAAAACTAATATTTTTCGATATCAAATTAATTCTGTTTGCAAAAAGAGATGTGATACCGTATATATGCAGTTATATAGACTTCTTCTTGACTTTTGAAAAACGATAAATAATCATCACTTTATCGCGGAGGACATCCCTTTCGTTTTTCACTACATAACTGTGAAAAATCAATTATCCCACCTGAATATTATATTCTTTTTCACGAAGCGGATCAAAGGAAAAAATTAATTCCGCACGAGCCAGAGCCAAGCCACAAAGAACAAGGCGGTGCAGTGTAGTCATTGTCAGCGGTACGTGCTCACAAGTCGTTCACTTCATTTCATTTCTTCGATTTGTCAAAAGCGCTAAACGTGGAAAAGGGACGCAATTAACTGAAGCATTCTTGTGTTTGATTCAGCCACTTTGTTTTTCATATGAAATTATATACATTTTCTAAAAGAAAGTTTTGGGACAGTTTTGTCTGAAAATTACATATAGGATAATAAGATCTTTACCACGGAATTTGTCACATAATATAATCTTAAATTTTAGCTGCTTCTTTCTTTTCTTCCATCATTTGCGAGTTGGAGTGCAATCCGTAAGAATATTTTATGCAATTGTGACGATTTCAGGAAATGTAACATAATAGTTTATCGTGATTAACGAACGATTTATTTTAAAAAATATAATCAAGAATTTGTATGAAAAAGGAATCGGAAGCAGAGTAAAGTGGCTTTGGTTTGGACAGTGGTAATTTAAATTACCGGAAATAAGCAATTTTCGTGAATTCAAAAACAATCAGATTCTACAGAACTGCTCATGCTCTGCTGAAGCAGCTTACTTGAACGCTGCTTAATGCTCTAAGAAACTTTGCTGGGTTTAAGAAGAGCACAGATACATTATGCACATTTGCAACAAAAGAACAATTTAATTTGTGTAAATTCGCGAAACATCTGATCTTAATTGACTTTAACTGAAAAGTCATCGTGAAAGTGAACTTCTTAATCAATTAAAAAAGCAGAAAGTTTATATTTTCATCATCCAGCTTTGGCGCCCACTTGCCCTCAATAATTGATTAATTACAACCACGCAATAATTGAATCATCAGTTCACCAACCAACGACCCTTACCCTTAATTGAATCACTCGAAGGTGCTCACTCAGATCATAAACAAGCAAGGTAAGCTCAATGAAGAAGCAAGTACTTTTTGTGATTTTTTACGACACAATAACATCAGGGCAGAGTTGACTTTTTACTGACATAGATAACCATATTGGCACGTCTTCTTTACCACTCGGATCACAATTTCTCACGATGTCTGACTGACTAACTAACTACTTGAACTGCAACTGTAACCGCAATATCTAAACTGGCAAGCATCCATGTTTTGATTTTGATATTATACTTATCATATCAACTTAATGAAATCATTTTTTGAAGATGACGGAATTGGCAGTTAAAAGTTAAATTAAACGCATGTAAGTTGTAAGTAGACCATATTCCGTTAAGAATTTCCCAATCGTCACTCGTTGATTGCCACTTTATGATCCATTAGATCGTTTTGATTACTAGAGAAAACTAGTTATTTTAGTTGAAGTCATCAAATTGAAGGGATTGATCCGGCCGATTGCCATCCATTTTAGGGAGAGAGTTGAAGAGTGTTGGACAGTTGGACACTTTTCTGAACAGATGATTGGGTTGAATTTCAATTTATAATCGGCTTTGTTCCTTACCTTGCTCTAGATATTTAGGGTTGAGTTGGTTCAATTGAATATTTATTTATTGAAATCAAAATGACAAAGGACCTGAGTGAATCTTTTGTACTTTTTTTACGACGATATAAAATTACAGAAATCCTAAAAAAGAAGGGCTAAGAATTGCGATTGTGATCTGTGTGCCAATACTACTTATGAATATGACTTGGAAATAATATGAACATGACCAGGGCAAACAATCCCAAAAAACTTTTTTTATAGAATTTAATGGCTTAATGCAAATCTTGGACATAAAAATCCGTTTATAAATAGTAATGCGACAGAGTTTGAACTTGTAAATGGGATTTATGGGCTTAAAAAATTGAAAATTGTAGTGACGACAGAGGACAGGACAGTTGAGGAGAGTGAAGAAGAGCATCAATCTTATCCTCTACCGTAATACGATATCTATCTTTTGTTTTGATCTTATTCCCTCTTTCTTATACCAGACCAGACCAACCAAAAAATATTATAATCTGAGGACAGGACAAGACGATGAAAGAATATTAATATTAATGACACGGTGATCCGTGATCTTCTTTTGTTTTCATACTGTCGTCTTGTTTAATTTATTATCTTCACGAAGGATCTGATCCTTTTTGATACTTGTGATGTGATATGATAATTTTCTTTGTTACGTGTTTCGCTGAAGTAATACCTAATTAAATAAATAAATATAAAGATGAAACTGCGTGAGGGAAAGGACATTTTTATGGATGTTCAATGTTCTCCGAGAATGAATGAAAATAAATGAAATTTCCAAGTTAAGATATTTCAGAGGTGACCAACCCTAAAATAAGATTTATTATAGATGAGGCAAAGCATCGAGGAGAGTGTTCTGACTCATCAGAACTCTTCAGAAAGTGTAAACGGCACAGGGAAGAGGAACGGCTCACCTCCGTCTCTGAAGACGAGCAGGTTAACGAGCAATGGGAGTACTGATAATGGCTCACCAGTCTCCTACTCATTCAGGCTTAATCCTTCTTCGGCTGCCACCAAGTCTCCCACGGCGAACGGGAAGAAGCTCGTAAAGTCAGCGACAAGCAGTGCACTCCTCAGTACGCGTCATCTCCAACGGAATGAAAGCATCTCGTCCGTCTCATCAGATGCCAGTAATGACATGACTCTCGATGAACTTGAGATCATCAAAACCATTGGTGAGCTGCAGCATGGCATTTTATTAACAGCTTCTTTAAACCACGGAAATAGTTTTAGGTTAAGGAGAGAGGATAGATAAATATTATGATGGTGCTAAAAATGTTTATTATTTTCATACACAATTTGAACTTTGATCATGCCATGCCATGATCATTTTCTTGGAACAACATTATGGTTTATTAACCAAGCCATCATAAATCGATTAGTAAGCGGAGGCGGTGAAAAAATATCCGATGAAATGAGGATGACGATGACGACGACGCTTCCTTGCAAATTTTTAAAAGGTGGACAGGAACAGGACAGAATATCCCCTCATCTTCTTCATTATGGCTCTTGAGCTATTTCTGAATTTTTACTATTTTTCCGCAAGGAAATCTTGAAGATTCGACTAGATGGTTTTTACGCGGTTAACGTCATTTCGGGTAGAGTAGGGCATTAACCGCTGCACCAAAATAATCTAAAATTTAAAGTCCGCTCTCTTTCTGTCGTGCGGGGTATATGGTACGTGGCATCTATTGCCATTTTAAAATAGAAATAATTTTTTTCGGAGTTCCGACAGTATAAAACACATGTTCGCATTTCATGCTACACTGGCTCTTCTACTTTTTCTACTCCCACAAAATCTGTTGTGGAATGCCTTTTAGTGTGTCAATGATAAAGTTTGGAATTTTTAATAATATATTTTTTACCATTTACATTTTTTGAAAATTATTTCGGGTCACAGTCCAAAAGATCTGTTGATTTTACATGACTTTCTGTGTTTTCGAAGGTTCATGCAAATGATTCAGTTTTATTATGATGATATATTCGCTCTTGCTCTCTCTGTGGTCAAACCGTATATATTCAGTAGAAATTTTTTATGATGCGGGGAATGCATTTTTTAGGACAATAAAAAGTTCACAAGTTGATTTGTAGCCGATGGTAGGTTTTTTATGAGACGTGTTACTGCTGTGCTTGATGATGATGGCGGTGGTGATAATCATGATCATAATCTCAGGATCTTCTTTTTTCGATAGAGACCACTACAATCCTGATCTCCTCTCCTGCTTTAAAATAAAACCATATATATTTTTTTCTATCAATTTATCTTGAGGAAATGAAATGAGAAAGCTGCGTCTTCGCTTGACTTATGTTAGGCGAGCCCTCACATCGAATCGTCATCATGAAAAGGTCAAACTAAGCATCCATCATCACCTTTTGTCTTGTCCCAATTTGTTTTTGCTGAACACAATACAATAATGAGGAAATGATGTGTGCACATCTTCTCCCATTGCATTGCATTGTAACTAGTTTTTTTTGCTTCCCTTCATCTCATCTCGACTTTTGTGTACTTTGGGACGTGGCTGTTTCGTTGGTGGTGGTAATGGTGGCTCATGGGTTTTTTTGTCATGCCGGCATCCTCGATCTTTAGAAATCTTAGTTTTGAAGCGAAACATTGCAACTTTTCATTTGCCATTTCAAAGCCTTTATACTGCTTTGTACCTTTTCGTAAGAATAAAACACATTCTATTTAGCTTTGAGCTTAATTTTTAGCGAGGAAATGATTTTCGTTCTGCGTTGCATTTTCAATAATTTACCATAAGTAACTCGCATTTACTTCTCAAATTGTAATTCCTCCAATTTTCCGTAGTTCATTGTATCATTACGATTCTAATGACGCATCAATTTTCTGTTGCTCTCGTTTTTCGATGTTGGCATTTCTGTTGCATTCTAATTAGGTGCATAGGTGAGTAGGTTCAGTTCAGGAAAAGGTGAGATTTTCAATAAGTTCTTGTGGAGGGTTAGGTTTGTATTCGTAGGTATTTAAAAGTATGAAATGATGAAAATACTTCAGAAGCAAAATGTCTGAAGGATTCTGCTTAGTCGAAATCTTCATTCACGTAACCAACTCAATTCTATTTATAAAATGATAAGTAGATGCATTATGTACGCTCGAGAGAGTTTGTGTCAAAAGATGGAAAATGTCGAAATCCTGGAGGAACTTCGTCATCGCTTTCATTTTGCCATCTCAAAATCCAATGAAATTTGTTGAGTTGAAGTGACTGACTGAGAAATGTGAAAAAATCCCTTCTTCTTTGTTGTTTTTTTCCCTTCGTTGATTTTCTCCAAATCGAATTTCGTTATTTTTATTCATTTAACTTCTTAAGAAATTTATACAATCGGCTAGATTCTTTCGGGATTTCGAAAAATAAAATTACACAATCAAAAAAAAGAAGGAGCGAACAGCTTTGTGCCCTTATTGAAGAAAATACAAAGGGCAAGCTCTTCTCTACAAAAGTCGAAACTTCTCTTGGAGTAAATGTAGGTTATGTTACCCTATTCAATTGAGAAACATCTTTTTTCCACTGAAAATTGAAACATTCTAGTCTAGAGTCTAGAGAGTTATACTGTGGTGTGATGAAAGGAACCATGTGCGTCGTGTCAGTTTCAAACAGAGTACTATTTTTTTTGAGTTGTAGAGGAAAAGTAGGTGAAGATTCAATAATAGAAAGATGTGCATAACTTCCTCCTCAAAAACATTATTCAACAAACTGAGCTGAACGGGCTCTTGCAAAAAAAAACCTTTAAAAATGACGAATTACAATATAAACATTTTTCGATGTGAGAATAAGTCCTAAAGTTATGTATGATGTCGAGAAAAGCACACTACTATACTTTGTTGTAGTATTTCACGAGAATTTTATGATGCGTAAAAGTTATCTTCATCCCCGCTCACTCTTCAAAAGTCTCGAAAAATGTGGGGAAACTAACCCATTTCGTATGACTTACTTCCATTGAAAATGATAAACAAAGCGAGAATCCGAAGCTGAATGTAGGGTTCGTGTAAATAAACGTGTGCGATGCTCGTGTCGTGCAGAATACCTACACGAAAAAAAAATTTCATTTCGAGCAGAAATTGTTGTTTTCGTTTCTTGTATTTTAGGACGCGTGCAAAAACAGAGTTTTTTATCGTGAGAGATGGCTTCTTCATAACGGTACTGTTTAAGTATTACGTACAGTTTGTATGAAATTAAGCTTTTTTACCAGCGGAGTTTTTTTGTGAATTATGATTCCATCTGTAAGGGATTGACATTGATTGCAGATAAATTAATTTAGGATAACATAATCATATTCATGAAAAGATAATGCTGCCAACTTTAGTCATGGGTGGCTTTGGCAATTGCTCTGCTGTGCAGACAAACTTGCTCCTGTTTGTTAGTGAAGACAAGACTCAGCACATGCAAAATAGGCACTGTCCAAACAAAAATTTAGCTCACTGCAGATTACCAATTTGCGTTATTTCTGAAAATTATATTAGCACTTCGTTAGAAAATTTCAATATTGATCTGATTCTTGGAAGTTTTCTTAATTAAATAGGAAAAGTTTCCAGACCACTTTAATCACATCCTTTTTGTTTCCATTTTGATTCTTGTAAATAGAAAAAAACGAGCACAGCCTCTGACTGAGTGAGTGAGTTTGTTTAGGCATGTGTGGGATATTTAGCAAACCAAATTACAAGATTCCTCTCCCTCTCCTCCAAAACGCTGAAACTTTTCTTTTAAAGACGTGCATAAAACACTCATGTTTTTATTTGGATTCTCTAATTTAAATTGCAAATTGCTAAGGCCTCAAGCCAACTCAGAGACAACTGTCTTCCAATATTGTACCTACGCACGAGAGAAAAAAACTGTATCTAAAATAAGGACATGCTGTATGTTTTCAATTTTTTATGCGAAAAAAATTATTATAAATGAATGATCTAACCAATATGTTTTTGTCCTTAAGTCAAACTGTTTCTTCTTGTTTACTTTTTTATTATTTTTGTGCAATTTTCATATTAGTCATCATGATCAAATGATGTGATCCAAATGTTTTTTTCCGATTAACATGGAATTTGTAATAGGCATTTATACGACGCGACATTATGTATGAGTAACCTATCCGCCCCAGTCGAGTCGTGCCATGTCGTAGTCGTAGAAGTCCCATCATTTTCAGAAAAGTGACAGTTGAAAGAAAACATGTCACATTGCGAAACACGATGATGATGAGATGCTGCTGCTGATGAGGATCAGGATGATTATGATTATAATCGCATGACATCTTTGTCAAGCTAAAATCGTTCATTTTTTTATTCGATCACATCATCCTGATCTTGCTTTGAGTTATTATTCTGACTTGAAAAGCGAAAGTTCTTTCCTACTTTTTGTTGTTCCTCAATTATACTTACTCGTTCGCAAGGCTGTGATTGCGTTTCAGACTTTTCTAAACAAAAGTAAAAGTTTATTTTGGGGAAAAGTTTTAATAAGTCAAGTGAGTTTAGCTTCCACATTGATGATTTCTATTTGCACGGTCAGGAAGTTTTCCGAGAGAAGCTCTCTGCACACTTCATGGATTAATCATTGTAGCGTCATAAATGCGAACTGGATGGATATATATATCCATGTATGTTGTTTTTGTAATGCAATGGTAGAAGAGGAAGGTGATATAGGATGATTTCGTTCTCATTCCATCAAGAAGACACATCCGCTAGATCTAGTTCACTCACAGGGAATTTAGCCTAGCTCCAGATCAGCTTGATGTTGGGCCAAACGATTCGATCTTTTTTTCTTTAGTTTCCCCATGTGTTTCATCTTCATGTCATTTGCTCTCTCTGCTTCACTTCAGACTTAGTTTGGGTGCGTCGACATCATCATCATCGTCTCTCAATTTCCCAATTTCGGATTTACTCCAATTTTTTATCATTATGAAATGGAATATGGTCCATAAAGTTTTCATCATCACGGACATCGCATTTCTGTTTTGACTGGCGCTGCGTGAAAACCTTAGAGTTTAGTCGAGTTGAGGAGGCGCAGGGCTTGCCAAGATCAGAGTAGATTTAGAATGAAATCTAAAATAAGACTATTTTTTTCTTCGAAGGAAAATGTAGCAATTTTTAGTTCTAAAAAATTCTAAATATTCTATTTACACTTTGTGCATATTTTGGCAATGTCAGCCTTCGTCTCGGCCTTGATTAATTAGTGAAGCAAAGCTAAGCGACAACCAACAAGCGAGATGCAAAGTTCAACAGGTGTTTTGCGACATTGGCACTAATTATTTGGAATTACTTGTGGCATGATCGAGCAAGTTAGGAAAATAGCCTTCTACTTGGCACTTCTCAGACAAGTCTTTTCTAAGAAAAGTGAAGCTCCTTTAATATATGCACATCTTGAAAAGGCGTGAATTCTTAAACGCTTAAAATCTAATTCGTTAAAAAAATTTTTTAGCAATTGCAGACGTATGCAGTAAACACGATAATAAAATCACTCTTAAGTTTTATCACTTTTACTTTGATCATAGGTTTGATTTGATTTTTTGATTGTCATAACTTGTTTTTTTCCTATGCATTGTAAAAAATCTACGATAAAAATTTGTTCAAAGGGTGATTGAGCGCCCGGATCTTATTGTGCCTGAGTCTTAATGGTTTTCTCTAGTCAAAAAAATTAATTTTAATAAATCTTTATTTGCATATAATTCATCGACAGAAAAGAAATCTTGAGGGCCGCGACCAACCAATCTCGTTTAGGGATTTTCAATGAAATACTAATGCCTATTGCCGAAGCCAAGCACTTAACTTGCTCCTCACTTCACCAACACCATCATTATCATCCCCTTTGTTCTCCTGAAAACCAATACTTTTTTGGAGGGACAAAAAGAAGTCATAATGAATATTATTATTTTCCTAAGAAAAAATAACCAGAGATTGCCTTTCAATAGATGATAGGAGAAAAACTGTTGCTGATGATGGACATAACTGCATAAATTAGTGACTTATCATATTACCAATAAAATATAAAAAGGGTGAGCGAGCTTTTAGCAATCATCCAAAATTTCCTTTTTCGGCTACAGCCATTCCACTTTGCTCACATTTTTCATCAGCTTTGCGGACAGAAACGTGTCAAACGGGAAATGTTTGCAGTCAATTTTATGGAACAAGTTTATCATGATTGATTGCTATTAAGAGTGAAAGATTTTCGCAAAAAAGTTTTTGGAATGAATAATTTCGATTCAATTTGTTTGTTTACTTATAACTGATGAGGCAAAGTTCGAACCTGGTTTTTCACTAAAAGCATTCCATTTACTACTTCTCTTGCGTGGGTTTTGCATGCAAATTAAGTTGTAGACCTTAATTTCAGGATGAAAATGTAATTGCAAGATTATGCTATTATTCCACGAACTAAATTCTTTAAATCAAAGAACTCAATTGTAGGGCATGCCAACTTCGTCCGAAATACATTATATTTACCTTGCCAAGACAAGGGCTAAAGAGCAGGTGGAGTGGAGGAAGATTCCCTCCCATTACAAGTATTATTATGTTTGAAAGCACAATCCAATGACCAGTAACGGCAATATCCGTGTTTGTGACATCGATTTTAGAGACATCGGAATTCATGAAAGAATTTTGGATTTCGAATCATGTCATGTCCTGGCTAATTTTGGAGGTAATGCGTCAGTCAAACTTCAAAACAAACATCGAAACGCAATTTAGCTAAAATACAGGCTGTAATTGTATATCATCTGCATTTTTTCTATACCTATATGACCGCTTAGTATTCGATTCGCAGAAAGTTAATTTGAACGTGACTCGAGGAAAAGAAAGCAAAAGTCAGGGAGAGGCATGCATATGGTTCCATCTCATTTTAGGAAAATATTTTACATGTGATGACATGATTTATCTATTTAAACAATGAACAACCAAATGGTAATAATCTACTTTACAACGAAAATTCATGCTCCGTGCCTGTTGTTCTGAATGTGAAGTGCATGCCATGCATGTCCACCTCTGAAGCAATCTCTCTGTTCAAATAAAACAAGCAAAGCATGAATTTTTTACTACGTATTACAACGCCTAATTGAAGGTTAGTTCATCAAATAAAGCCATCTGCTAAAAAATGATCTCGTATCTTTTCTCTCCCTCTTCTTAACAAATAACTGGGCGTTCATATTGTTTTTCGAATAATGGTTGAACAATGAGAGCTCTCGAAAATGAAGAGTATTATATCAGCGTCGTATTTTATGGGAATGATGTTTTACTGCGTTTATGTACAAATAATGTGTGACATGTGGTGTGGTGTGGCGTGGTCCACCTCCTCCTTCTTAAGAAGAGAAGTCAATGCCTTTCTCGCTTTTGGGAAGATTTGTATCACCACAACCATCATCAATATCATCATCATCATTATTATATGGCTTAATCGCTCCAAGTAAGCAAAATCCATTAAAATGCATTTTCATGTGCCAATATTGCAGTGTATCTTGTTCGAGAAAGGAAGTCATTAGATTAATTATGTGTATCAAATTTCACTTCTAATTGCACTCTCGCATTTTTTTAAACTCCATAAAAATATTAACGACTACGTATAAATACAGCACATTTTTTAATATTTTTTATTTCGAGCTCCCACTACAACAATTCATTAATGTTTTCTTTGTTTTATTACGGTGTAATCTAAATTAAAATATGGTCAGTACAAGACACGAATTACCATTGATGATCAAGGGACATGGGGTAAGGTGGGTGAAGGTGAAATTGAATCATTTTAGAAATTGATAAAAAAAATAGTCGAATCGACCGACGCGATATGTTCTACCTGTAGAAATTTTACTAGTTTGCATTTAACAACAACGCGGATTTTAGCTAAATAGCTTGGAAAGTTTACTATTTTTTATTTTGTTGGCTATTGTGATGTCACTGAACGCAATTTGTACTTATTTTCATAACATTCGCATTCAAAATCTTCAAAATCTTGCACGTGTCCCGAAGCAAAGAATTATGAATACCTTAACACGTGCCCCTCTTCCTCCTCAAATGACACCAAAATCAACTCAAAATTCCATAAATAAAGTAGGTATCCCTGTAATCACATTTTTGACATAAAAATCCCAGGAGTCGAGGCAAGTCCATTGAATTATTATTTTTTAATGTATCGATGTTCTTGTTCTTACCATTGAACAAGGGAAATGAATACATTTGGCAGGATTTTTTCACTTTACATGAATATTTGGAGGGATCGTTTACATCAGCAATTCATCATCTTTTATAAGCTGCTTCCAAGCAAGGTAAAAGCAATTTTGAAGCAAGTAAGTTTGGACGACTGAAAAATTCTCGACGACGACGACACCAAGTCTGTGGGGACCATTTTAGTAATTCGTCTGGTAGTTTCTAGAAAGAGTTTGTATGGCTGATTATTTTATTACACCATTTCGGATTACGACTAGCCCAGCCGAAGCCAATCCACTTTACCCAGAAACATCTATTTGAATCTCCTTTTTGTGGGAAATCT